>JAAEAF010003930.1:0-119661 GCA_011037195.1 Triatoma infestans
AATGCGACATTCCAGTTTTCCTCTCTAACCGCAATTCTTACAAATCTGATCGGACCGATTTCCTTAATAATCGGAATTTTTACTTAATATATAGTTTATAACATTTATTTCCAATAGATAATAGAACCGTACATTATACATTACCTTTAAACAACTTGTCTTTGAATATATTTTTCCGGTAAAATATTTCAACGGTATGTTATTCAAAGTCAAATCTCAGTAACCATATTCGAAAAAAAAGAAATACGCAAAAAACGAATCATTGCACTTTCGGTTAATAGAATTTTTCGGTCCTAGAAACCCTTCGTGTAAAATCTCCTGTTGATCTCCAAAATGGAATATCAAATTAGTGCTTAATGATCTTATTTGCGAGCGTTTCTCTCATTGGCTGCAAACAGTGCGGATCTAAGAAATTCGGGAAAAAAGAGAAAAAATTCATGTTTACTTAAGAAGAACGGAAAAATCGGGAGTGAAACACTCACACAACCTTCTCTTACTCTATTAATACAATTTAATCATGAATGTTCTTTTTAAAACTGCAATTTCACAGTGTTTAGTTAGGCTGGCCACAGAATAGGTGGTGGTGGAGATTTTAATTGTATACGCTTTCGTCAAAACCAAGCGGGTGCAAATTATAAAACCCCCTCCCGCCTACCATCTAAAGTCAATTTTTTCCCGAAAAATGTCACCATTAAAACTGATAAGATCCTACCTATGCAGCAGGCATTCCAAATTTAAAGATAATCGTTTAACCGTTTTCGAGAAAATTCCAAATAATTCAAAAACTTACTCTGTAAAATCGCACATCCGTCAAACCGATTTTCTTCAAATTTGTAATTCTATCAATGTGTAATAGTGTATAGGTTGTAAAACCATATGTTTTACTAAAGTAGTATTTTAGATCAAGAATTAGAAAAAAACGAAAGTTATTAGAAGCCGGGAAAATGTTTGAAATAAAAGTGATACGTGTACGAAGTTTAAACAAAATCGTGGGAGCCGTTTTTGAGAAAATTATGAAATTCATTCAGTAAACTCGGTTGATGGATTTTGCTCGAAATTTTCGAGGTAGTGCCTTAACGGATTACCAAGTTTGAGCTTCCTGTAACTTTTCGTTTTGTGATATTCTGTTAACACACACAGACTCCCACACACACACACACACACACACACACACACACACAAGGCATTTTTTCATAATCAGGGGACCTCAAAAATGTATTTTAAGTGAAAACTCAATTTCGAAAATCTGACCTGATCGCATTACTTCCTGTTTTCCAGGAGTAAGAGAAAGTAAATTGTTTTCAATCCATCGCCCAATTATTTTTCAATATTTTCTTTTATTATTTTGATAAATTTCAGAATAATAAGATACAAAATAAAAAACGCGGCCAAGTGAACATAATAAGAAGAAACACAAGAGAATTTAGCGAAAGTGAGGCGGTTGGCTGGCTCCCTAACTGGAACAATGTTAATAATTCCAAGTTCGTTTAAAGATCTCTTTTTAGCGTTTTTTGCCAAAGGTTTGTTTTTTGGATACAAGTTATGGTGTGGCGGTGAGACGGACTGACGGATAGGTGGAAGGATAAAGAGTAGGTAAGTTTAATAGAGGAATCAGACAGAAGAGCGATGGGTGGAACAAGAGCGCATGAGAGGTAAATGAGTGTTTTTCATTGGTAGTCTCTCCCCATCTCACCGTCACTACACGTTGCAACTGTGTCTCGTTTGTAAGCAGCACTGGTCTCTATGTTTTTTTTTGTTTATTTTTACATTTTTTTTTCTTTATTCGGTTCTTTCTCATTTTCTTGTATCCTAAGTCTGTTTAAAGAGGCATGCACAGAAAGGTTTAATTTATAATGAACCTCGTGTTTACAAAGATAAAGTTGGAATATATTTAACTGTACCCAATATTTTAATAGGATTTACTTTGTGGTATAAAAGGCGATGAGATTACAATATTTTATATGAATAGAATCAATTGAGGGAGAGATTATAATTACTTCCTTAATTGGAAGTAAGCAGTTTCCAAAGATCTCTAACTTTCTGCACCATTTGTTGGATGGATTTCCCAGTAGCAGGGGGGACGTTCATATATTATGTGTGTCATTACCAAGTTAGATCGACATCCCAGCCAACGGTTTAAGGAAAGAAGTCAAGGATGATAAGTTCTTTAAAAATCTACAGTTTTAAAAACTAGCGTTCAGCAATACGATATCTTTGGAGATTTTGGTAACTGAACTTCATCAGCAATGGATATATATATTGGAGAAGCCTATTGAATCGGAAAGAAATGTTTTTACTTTCTCTACTAGTTAGTAAGAGAAGGAACTGCGATCGGGTTAGTAAGAGAAGGAACTGCGATCGGGTTAGTAAGAGAAGGAACTGCGATCGGGTCAAGTTCATAAAGTTGAATTTTCACGGGAAATACGTCTTTTGAGGTCACGAGAATATGAACAAAAATGTTTTTAGCGGTCTGTATGTTGCGCGTGTAAACAAAGTATCTCAAAAACGCAACATCGTAGGAAGACAATTTTGTTTATGTTTTTATTTCAACATCCAAGGTCATTGGCGCCCGAACACTTCTCAATGCACTGCCGGCCTTTGGACAGCGTTCTCTCGTTAAAGACAACACTGCCCATCACCGAACAGTGAGCTGCGGACGCTCCTAGGAAGAGAAGACAAATTTGTTATTTCGTGTAGGTATCACCTCCGCATCTAATACAAAGGTTTCTGTCAAAATCGATAAACCGGAAGTGGGACTTTACTGAATTTTTCGAAACCTTCGTGTCAGATGCGGTGGTAGTGTACCTTGACGGAGTACCAAGTTTGAGCTACCGCAACTTTCTGTTTTTGAGATATTTTGTTCACACATACAAACCATTCGCCAAAAAGCATTTTTTTTTTTAACTCAGGAGCCCCAAAGCTAATATTTGCCGGTGAAAACCCAATTTCAGAAGTTGGCACGATCGCACTACTTCCTGTTACGTAGCAGTGAGGGAAAGTGATAGTGACTAGAGTTACCACATACTGATTTTCATTAGCACCATTCCAATTAACGTTCCTTTCATTTCATCGATCAGTAGATTACTATTCCTAGCCTTAATGTTAGGTCTATTTTTGTTCTTGATCTTGTGTAAGGAAGAGATACAGTATTGCTAAAACATATCTCCTAACTAATGGATATTGGCGTGTATCTGCCCAACACTTCTACAGAAGTGAGTGTATGTATGCGTGTGTGTGTGTGTGTGTGTGTGTGTGTGCCAGATTTCTAATTAAAAGTTGGCTACAATCCACTTCCACCACAAATGTCTCTGTCACCCTCTCTCCGTCAAACATATATCGAAGAGAGTCCCATAGAAGGCAACAGCCCCCTAGGATATGGCAAGTTCAATTTGGTACAAGTACTCAAACTTGCTTTCCTTCCTTCCTTATATAACATTAATATCGACAGCCACCTGTCTATTGAATGAACATCGATTGGAAAATTTCTGTTTCCGTTTGTAGATAATCAACTCCTTTCTTCTATTAACTAACAAATTATCAACTAATTTTTCCTAGGATTTTATATAATATAATCCAAATAGAAAAAGAAAATTTCCTTATTTACCCAATGAATTGTACAATCATCATTCTCACAAGTTATAACAAAAAAATAGAAATATATCCAAGTTGCATCTCAATTTTCTCCCTTCTTTCCAGAACCCGTTTTGCTTCCTCCTTGTTCTTGTTACCGTGTTTCGTGCGGTAAAACACGAATAAAGTTTATTATATGGAAAGAATAAATATGGAATTATATAAAATTATAAATTATTTGATAATTTTCACTTTCTCTTACTGCTAGTAAGAGGAAGTGTTGCGGAAGTGTGACCTTTTTTAAATTTAGCTTCCACATGATCCAAACGTTTTGAGGTTCCTGGAGTCAACAATAAGTGATTTTTAGAAATCCGTCTGAGTGAGCATGTGTGTCTGTCTGTGTATGGCCAGCATAACTCAAAAAATGGGAAATCGCAGAAAATCAAACTTGCCATATCGTTTAAGTTCCACCAGGGCACCTGACAATAAGGTTTTGGTCAATATCGGCCAACCGGAAGTAGCCCTTTACACAAGGAATTTTTACAGTTGTTTTTCCTTTACGATTTTCTCTAAAACTGCTCCAACAATTTTCTTTAAACTTAGTTTATACCAACTAAACGTATAGAGACTATAACATTTTTTTTTAATATTTCTTAGGAAAAGTTCACTTTACGAAGGCTTGGGTGAGTGGTGGGGGTTATGTGTACTCTTAAGGGCTATTTTAGTTCATTATACAATTCCATCATCCAAATAATAGTAATTAGAATTAATTTTATTGCTAAAATTCCAAGCTTAACCTACATCGTTGAATGGAAGTTCGTTTCCTGAACAATTTTTTTTTTTAGTTGTTCGATTTTTTCGAAAATACAGTCAAATTTCCTTAAATTTGGTATACTAAGTGCTTTCAGATTCCTGTCATTATTATTTGAAACTTTTTACCAAGAAAGTTTTGTTCAGGGAGGTTTTGGTTTGAGGAGTGAGGTTAGGCTTTCCTCGGATTTTTTTTTTTTTTTTTTTTTTTTATTAGCTATAGAAAATACATTTCATAGCTAGGGAGTCCAGGTAATAACGTGCTTAGAATTAACTCTGCTTTGACAAAAAAAAAATAAAATAAAGATATACACACAAAGAAAAAGAAATAATAAGAACCTTAATACATACACATGTGCCATAAACTCTCATAAAGAAATCATTATACAAAAAAAAAAAAAAATTAGATTTAATCATCACTGACAAATAGAAAATATTTCAAATTAAACAATTTTCTTTTGAGTTTTATTTAAAATAATAAAAAGAGTAATATGAACTAAAAGATAAATGAACACTTTTACAAGCAGGTAAACATAAATAAATAAACACAAACTTTAAACTTAATTTTTGGAAAGTAACAAATTATTAATAGTACACGTAAAACCTAGCAATTATCAGAGCATTTTACAATAGTTTCGCTTTATCCATTTATTTATTCTTTTTTTTTTTTTTTTTTTTTCCTTTTTTTCATTTTGCCAATTTTCCTTCCCTTCCCACTACTAAGCTAGTTGTGTATTTATTGAGAATGGCTTGTCTGCAATTTAGGCTTTTTCTAACAAAAAAGTATATGTCATTTAGTTTATTTTGGTTTATATCGCTCAAAAAGCTTCTATAATACAATTTTCATGTTTTAAAAGAGGCAAATATCTATTTATGAATTTAGATCTCAGGTGGTCCAAGGCACTACAACAAATTAAGAAGTGAGTTAATGTGTCCTTGTCGGAAGAGTGGCAGATTTTGCAGTCGTCACTGGCATTAAATTCAAATCTTTCAGCTCCAATAATAACTCTAGTTACTTTATTTGAGGCCATTCTTAATTGAGCTAAGACTCTTAATTTATCAATCGAGCAATTCAGACTGCTATATATTGTATCATAGCCAAAGTTACTCAATAGCCTGTAATGGGCTTAAAAGTGGAGTTCAAAACAAAGTTTATATCTTTACTTATTATGTTGAGTTTAAATGCATACGTAATTTCTTTATAGGTTTTTTTTAGTGATATTAAATTTTGGTCATGCCAGAGATTTTGAGCCCCAGTTACTGTTAGATAGTTTCTAAGTTCCAGAGCCCAATTGTAAGGGATCGATGGGACATCCACAAGTTCTCTCAAGCGCAGATAGCACAATTTAGGAATTCGATGCTCTTCCATAGCTAATAGCTTCATCCACCAATTTAACATGCGCTCATAAACTTTATGTTGCATATGGATTCTGCCGGTTTCCATTCTAACATACGCGTCCGGAGTGTTTCGTGGTAAAGCTAGGACCGACTTAAAGAATGCGAGTTGACCTCTTTCTATAACAATTGAATAAGGGCACCCCCAAACTTCTGTCTGATACAAAAGAATAGCTATGGAATCGTACAGTCGGCATTTGGTTGCCCATGTATCCGACTTACTGGCCTTCAGGATGCTTATAACAGCTGACCTACCCGCAACACCTTTATTTAGAAGGGAGATAGCCGCTTGTCTAAATTTGCCTGATGAACAGAAAGGTATTCCCAAATAATTAAACGTATTTACCACCTCTATGGTACTGGTATCATATTTAAATCCCTTAGACTTTGCGGGCCTGCCCCCTTTACTGAATATTAATATCTTTGTTTTCTTGACATTGACATATAATGAGTTATTGTTACAGTACTGCTTCATTATATGTAGAATATTTTGAGTTTCCTGCCAAGTTGATGCGAGGATCACCACATCATCCGCATATTTGAGCATAAGTAAATCTCTATCATTCATTAAATTAATCCCCTTAGCACCCCTTTCTTTAAAGAACGAGATCATATCGGCAATAAAAAGAGAGAAAAACAATGGGCTTAAGACCTCCCCTTGAAGGACGCCCTCAGTAACTGAGATTTTCTTTGAAGTCTGACCATCTTGAGATATAATGAAGTCGGCATTGTCATATAAAATCTTCATTATTCTCAAAATTTTTCCACTAATTCCCATATTATGTAGTTTGCGCCAAAGTTTATCGTGAGGAACAGAATCAAAGGCCCGCTTGAGGTCCACAAAAACTGCAAATACTTTCCTCTTAGTAAGCCTCAATTGAATTTTCACAGCTGCAGCTAAGGAAAAAATACAATCCGTACAGCCCCTTCCTGACCTGAATCCCATCTGTTCCTCGGGAATAATTTCTAAGTCCTCCACCCACCTGCTAAGCCTATTATATATAATGATGTAAACAATTTGGCAATACAATTGAATATAGCAATTCCCCGATAGTTAAGAGGATCCATTGGATCTCCCTTCTTATACACCAATTTTAATCTTATCTGAGCCCATGATCTTGGGAGGTTTTCCGAGTTCCAAATTTTATTGAACAAATTCAGTAGAAAATGTGTCCAATTCGGAGGCAGGAATTTAAAGCATTCGTTTGAGATAAAATCAGGACCGACAGCTTTATTAAATTTGGTTTTCTTTATGCTCAGAAGTAATTCATCCAATGTGAACTCACGGTCTAGTTCGAGGTTATACGGAGATAAGAATTCTATATTATTTACAATCCTAGGAGGCAGAAAATTATCATAAAACTTCTCCCATTCGGAAATTGAAAGGAAACACTTATTGTTACCAAGCGGACGGAATTTACTGACAGTGGACCAAAACTCACTTGGGTTTTTTTGGTTACTTAGTTTATTTTTTATATCATCATAATAGATTTGTTTTGACTGTTTTATCGTGTTTTTATACTTTCTCTTAGCCGTTAAATAAATTTCAACATCAACCTGGTTAAAGTTATTTCTTTTACACATTTTATATAAGTAGTTTAATTTTTTTTTACAGCCATAACAATTACTATCAAACCAGGGTTTGTTTTTTATAATTTTAGATGTAAAAAATATTTTGTTCCTTAAAATTCCCGACTCTCTCGTAAAGTATTGTAAATAGTACTGCAAAATGTTTCATATAATTGAGATACATCTTCACTATTGAAATAGATATTTTGATTACACTCCATAGAGCGCATGAATTCTAAATAAAGGGTCAAATTTCGTTCTAGGTAACGGCTCTGAAATGAGGTTATATTTTTATTATCTGAATGCACTTGTAAATTTGAATTTAAAGAAGAAAGTTTTAAAAGCGTCATGTTATGATCAGACAGATGTGAGACATTTGAAATGTTAAAATCATTAACTATGTTAATAGCACCTATAGAACACCAAACCAAATCAATCAGACTTGAACCTTGATCAGAAATGTATGTAAATTTTGCGGGAGAATCATTTACAGAACGCCCATTAAGCAGAAAAAAGCCCAATTGTTCCATAAGTTCGGTTAAACACTTGCCTCTCTTATTAACATGGTTATCTAATGAAGCTCTAGCGCCTTTAAGTGATGTGCCGTCAAAAATTTCATTATCTAAACTGTTAAGTAAGCCTACTCTAGAATTGAAATCACCCCCAATGAAAAAGTTTATATCATGAAATTGAGATAACAAATCATTTAATTCATAAAAAATTATATCAGCTAAGTAATCATAGTCATTACCTTGTCTCCAGTATACAATGCCAATTACATAATGCTCATTTCCAATAATTAAATAAAGAAATAGTCCCCATTCGGAAGATATTAATGTTTTCACATCAGATACCAGCCCTTTCCTTATGAAAAATATCAGACCTCCGCTGCTTCTGCCTCTCGAAAATTCTTTTTTTGCTAAGCTGCAGAAATAGTCATATTCTTGAAAAAACCTTGGGACTAAGACATTTTCATACCAGATCCATGTTTCACACAAGCCTATTACATCAAGTGCTAGAAGTTTCGTAATTTCAGTTTTCGCCAAATTAAAGAGAGTTCCATATCCGTGCACATTCCAGAAACCAATTTTCAAACCTAAGCTTTCTCGTTTTTTGAAGGTTTGTTTCCTTGTTGTTTGAAGAATCGAGCTAATGGATATTCCTTTCTATTTTTTCGTTTTTTTGGATTTCTGACTGAGTATCTGATCGGTCGGTATCACAAAAATCTTCATATGACGTGTCCTCATCTAATGAAGCATTGCCCGCATCTTTGAAACCTAATCTCTTAAAGTCATCCTCTGATTTAATAAGAACAACGGGTGCACCGTCGATTTTCCACGCTAAAATTAGGTTATTCTGAAAGCATACATACTTAACAAGCCCCATGCTTCTAAATTCTTTTAACTTTTTAAAAAGTCTGTAATGAAAGGGACTCATGACTTCTGAGATGTATACTGGGAGTGTACTTTCATTTACAGTTGTTTCAAGAAAAAGTTTGCCTTTTTCTGCCTTCCGTTTATTTTTGTAAGCTTTAATAAATTCCATTTTCTCTACATTCCGTGAAAATTTAATCATTATAGAGGGTTCAAACTGTTTTGAGGGGACTCGATAATAATTATCTAGATTTTCCTTAATTAAATTAAATTTAATCTTTTCAGAAATCCTCTGAATGACAGTAAAAAGATTTTCGTTTTCCTTGACAGGAACGTTTGAGATTCTAACTTGATTGTAACGAGTATACTGTAAATTATCATATAGCAAACAAGTTAAGTTAGATACATTACTTTTTAAACAATTGTTTTCTTTAGATAATTTCTTATTTTCTTCCTTGACTTTATTTAGCTCTTGTTTCAAAGAAGACAGCGAGTTATTAATATTATTAATATTTCTACTGATCTCATTATTTTGTGTTTTAATTTCTGATATTTCGTTACTAAGTAAAGACATATTGCCTGTAATAGTATTTAAACTTTCAAGAATAATGTCAAACTTAGCTGGGCTTTCCTCGGAAATGTGGTTTTATCTGTTTAGATTCTGCCAGTGATGTAAAATTGAAGACAAGTAATATGGATCATAATTTTGAAAAACTTTGCCATCCAACTGTTTAAATTATAGCAAGAGAAAGTCGTGTGATCGTTGCACGGTTGGTTTTTCACTTTTTCTTACTGATGATATGAGAGAATAATGCGACTCTGGAATCGGAATTGAGTATTCATAGGAAATACACGTTTGGATGATACCGGATGGTCGTGTTCGTGTGCTTCCTAAGACGAAAGATTGCAGCAAGTTCAAACCAGTCATTCCGTTTTTGGCATCAACAGGGAATCACCCGCATAACCGAAAGTTATATGTAAAAAAAATCCTCAAGCCAAAAATGACCATTTTACAGAATGGATTTTTAGTTTTCCCTTGCCCCGACAATTTCCTTGCAACACTCGTTTAGTTTTATCATTTTTATTTAGGAAATGTTGCTTAGGCATATATTCATTTAAGGAGTTCCGGGAAGTGGTGTGACATTAAACTTTCCTCTGATGCTTAGAGGAAGAAGCCCTGCTTCTTCAGGGTATTTGACCTACTCTTCCATCTTGACCGGAAGTTAAAATTTTCTGTATGAGTTTTTTGGTATTCTGCGGTTTTTTCAATAACTTAAGACCTGTTTTTTTTTTAACCTGGTACACTAATTATTCACTTTGACGCTTATTTTTTTTAGCGCCATCCTTTTCCCTAACGTGGCTGGATAAATTTTCTTTTTAATTTTATAATAGGTTTTAGAAGGAGAGAAACTATTGAGGAAGGGTTTTTAAGAAATAGGTAGAATGTATAC
This sequence comes from Triatoma infestans, assembly GCA_011037195.1. Classification (NCBI taxonomy): domain Eukaryota; kingdom Metazoa; phylum Arthropoda; class Insecta; order Hemiptera; family Reduviidae; genus Triatoma; species Triatoma infestans. The sequence continues at coordinate 10,169 of JAAEAF010003930.1, forward strand.
TGAACACTGTATAATAAAAAAGAGGCACTAAACTGTCAGAACTTTACACATAAATAGAAATTAGAGATTTAGACTGAGTAAAGAGAAGGGTAGTAGTTGGTTGCTGACGCGTGGTAACTGCTGTATAAACTGTTCTAAAGACTGTGCATTTTAGGGCTAGCGCAGCTGTATATATCAAACTCCTCCTTAGTCTGGCCTAAGTAGCGAGTGAGATTCTCAATTTTATGCCTCTCTCTCTCTGCTTTAGATCCCTGTCTTCGGATCCTATTACAATTTTATTTTGAAATTTACAACTTGCCTAATACATATATACAAAAGTAAATAGAATAAGAGATATCTTGGTGTCAAGAGTAGGAGTGGAGAAACTACCCATTGATACTCTGCCCAACTCTCTAAGAGATCCATAATGTTACTTGAGCAATTATGAAGAAAATGTCAAAGCCATTGGCAATTCAAACGGCGTGTTGTCAGTGATAGTTGTAGAAGCAAGGGACAGTACAATAGATTACAGCAAAGAGTGGCAGAGCGGTATTTGAGGTATTTTGTCTTGGCAAGTTGATGTGCAGAAAGGAGTTGAGTGTATCAACTGAATTTGCTCTGTGCAAGTGTATTTATTATGCTGTTTGACAAAAAGCATCCTGATGTTGGGCGAACGCTCGAAACCGGTCGATGACCACAAAAAGAAGCAGGCTATCACAGAAAATATCTTTGATGGTACAGAAAGGAGGTTTATGGAGAATGAGGTTTGTGGCATAGTAGGAAGCGTCAACTATCTGTCGGATAGATTGGACTGGAACCTCGCAGTTCTAGTCCGTAAGTCCACATAGGTTTGAGTAGTTATATATATCGGTGTTAAGGCCACATATAAAATTAGTAAACATTAAATAACAATACTAAACTTAAAAATTAGTAAACAAAATTAAAAATTAAAAATTCTCTAAAATGCAAACTTTGTACTGTTCACCACGAACAACAGTCAGTAGTCGCTTAAAGCTTGCCCAGGCCACACACACACACATACACACACACGCACTGCTGTTATCTAGTCTGCCAAGTTATTTTCTTGATCTCTCTCCACATTGGAGCACGCTACAGCATTCTACGATTCATGCAGATGCTTTTCACATCAAGAAGAAAATTGAAAGGTTACAAAAGAAAACCATCAAAAAAAGTAAGTGCACTTACATTTTACAAAGATAAAACGGGTATTTTTTAGCCATGCACAACTCTACCAATAGATGGCAGGCCATTCGTCCTTCAATAACTAGAAAAATTAGACGTATAACACAGCAAAACTGGCAAGTACAGTGGTAGCGTGAGCGACTACCATTGATATAGGTATACAACACAGGTTCAAAACCCACCGCTGTTGAGTTTTCTTTTTTTACCTTTTACAAATTCCCGTCGCTAATTTATAATACATGGTATTATCTGTAAAAATATAATTTTATATTTAAAATTATAATTAATGATTTAATTCATTTTAATCTCCTAAAGTTTCTGTTCATTTTCTTTAAAATTCTTTTTCTTTAATTCATTTTTATTTTGATGTGGATTCTGCCGGCATAAATCGTATTTACTCTTAAAAAATTCATTATTTTATGTTCATTCGCTATTTCATTTCTGTATAATTTTTATAGTAATATTTCAAAATCAGTGGCCACTTTCCTTTATTTCATTTAATTCATTCATTTTATATTACGTAGAAATATTTATTTTGTCTTATTTTTGTTGTTGTTATTTCAAGAAATAAATTTAATTTTGTTTTCAACCGTAAACGATTTTATTCTTATTTTATAAACATTCATCAATCTCTTTATAGCTTTGAAAGTTGGTTATTGCAGATCTTGCTGTCCCTCTCAGCTTACTTCATAGTACCTTCTATAAAATCCAAGAAGTGTGCGGAGAAATAGGAAAGGCCTATACGGACCTCTACTCGCCGTACAACAATCGGTCTTTTCCATGGGTAATTAAGATCATCTTCCAAGAAGTCTGTAAAGAACTTTGGCTCGTTTAGTTACTGTTTGTCTTTTAAGTCACAAGTGTTGCTAACAAGTGAGTCGCTCGTCCATGAAGAGCCTAAGATTGCGCACCAGATTTGTGACAAGTCAGTATTGCTACTGAAGAAGATATGGCGCAGAGGAGCCCCACCGTGGAACAAACTTGGCATATTGACATTTTTATGGGTTTATTTTTATTGGCAATTTTTTCGCCCTTGTTTCTGTTCCCTGTAGATGTGTCTGTAACTTGTGTGAAGCTGATGTAGGGTTTGTACTTGTAGCTAGTATGGCGGGGTCATCTGCATATAAACAAAGATGTGTGGATGGATATGTTTGTCCAATGAGTAGAAGAGGGAGCTAAGGATGCAGCTCCATGGAACTCCTGCTCCCACTGATGAGAAAGGAAAGATCGCTGTGCCGCTGCTGACTTGTAAAAACCTTTCTCAAAGATAAGAACGGGAAATGAGGTTGTAGGCTGATGGGAGACTCTTTTTCATTATGCTTGTCGTTTTAACAGTATGCTGTATAACATTAGAGACAACTAAACGTTTAATAAATACAGAGGTGGGAACTACATGTGTCTACCCAAAGCAGGAAATGGTTGAAGTGATTACACTCTAGTAGTGAGCGCCTATACAATCGTACAAATCTGTATAACATTTGAAATTTCACGTCACGTATTTCTCAGAGCCACTAAAATAAATTGTTCCGGACAAATATTTCCAATAAAGGTAATACCTTTATATCTAACCATAGTTTTCCTAGTTAAAAGAAAATTAACAACAAAGAAAATAACCAAATTTTTCAAATTTGGAATACCATCAATACTGCCAATGAACACAGCTGAAAGAACCACACATTGTCTGGTAGTGGAACATTAGAAGATGTTCCCACAGAACTTTAGAAGGATGCTAACGTTGTTGCTCCCACAGAACCTTCACAGCAAATTTTCCTGGAAAAATGCTTCAAATAAAATTGATAAACATGCAAATGTGAAATGTGTAAATAGTAAACGGACTTTCAAGAAATCATTAGTGACATTTTAGAATAAATTAAAATAAAGAAATAAGTCACACTTCAGGATTGATGGGTAGTGATCAAAAACTTATTATCTCATGCGGGGGTTCTTCTGAAAGGAATATCAAGTTTGCCATCTTGTATATTCTTTTTTATAGATATTTTGATCTGACAGCTACACATTTTTGTTCTCAGGTGGCCTCAAAACTATTTCCGGTGCAAACTGAAGTTCAATAATTTTGTCTACGTTCGCAATACATCTCTTACAGCAGAGAAAGTGAAAAAAAACGCTACTTGATGAAAAATCCTTTGTTAATTTTGAATGAAAAGCCCATCATTAAAATTTTCTTATTACGGAAAATTCTATGGAGGAAAAAAAACATTTAAAGAGTTCGCTTCCCCCACCCTTCGCACCACTAATTAAATGAACGATGTTGTTGCCCATTAATAAAATATTGCCTAATTATAAAGCAAGGCAATTAACATTTTCCTAATCTTGGCAACAAACAAAGGAGTGCTGATAAAACGGAAATTATACGTTCAATAACTCAGACAAATAATTAATGCTAGTATTTAAAAATAAATCAAAAAGAAAACTATTAATACCAAAGAAAGTTGGTACCACTGAAACTATCTCGAGATATTCTGATTGTGAAAATTTCACACGAATTTCTCTTACTGCAATTAATACAATTTAATCGACAAATTTCTTTTAAATGTGCAACGTTCACAATGTTTAGTTAGGCTGGCTACAGAAAAAGGCGGTGGAAGTTTTACTTGTATAACTCAGCGGCTTCATGTGGAGCGCTCTATGTCAAAACCAACTAAGCTTGTGCAAATTTGAACTTAAATTAATTGGAAAGACTCCAGAACTCTTTAAAAATCAAATTTTACAAAAAATGTTTCAAATAAAAGTGATCCGTTTTTATTTGTGCACCGAACATTACAACTCTAAAGAAAAGAAAATCGTTGCAATCTTGTTTTAAGGAAATACCAATCAAAACTCAAAAACCCGTTTGTAATGTTGCACTTATGGACACAACGATTTTCCTCAAAATTTGGAATCTATCAATATTTCTCAAATACTTGTATATTACTGTCATGCACTGGTAAAATCATAAGTGGTACTTTAGCGGAAAGCATAACGCTACTGAACCCCTCAGATTCCCGGAAAATTGTGTCATTTAAAAGTGCTAGATATTTATTTGTGTAGATAGAGTACGATGTTTAAAAGAATATCGTTGGAGCCGATATTGTGAAAAATCCCTACAAACTGAAAAGAAAACATTCAATAAAATCGCACCTCCTGTTGATGGATTTTATCCGAAACCTTCATATTAGATGCAGTGATATTTCCTAAAATGCAATAATAAATTTTAGCTCGCTGCATTTCAGGTATTTTTCTTTTTTGAGGTATTTTGTTCATTCGCATGTACACACACACTCACACGCACATAGGTGCGCGCACACACATTCGCTAAAAACCTCGACAAGTTATCATGGATGGAAGCAGTAGCTATCATTCTTTACTATACTATATTTCATTCATATTAATGGGTCAGATAAAAATCGTAAACGAAATCGGGAATCAAACCTAGTATGGTCTCAGCTTGACTGACCTCCCTTCTTTTAGTGCAATGAAAACTACATTGGTTTACTTCTTTAAGTCCTTGTAAGAGGAAGAAATATTGCGAAGAATTGAGTTTTCAGTAGAAATACATGTACCCCGAATATAAATACAAACGTTTTTAGTAACTGGTCTGGGTGTGTGTGTAAGACAAAAAAAATCCCAAAATTAAACATCGCACGGGGAGCTCAAATTTGGGATTCTAATTCGGTTTTAGTATTATACTCCATCTGACACTAAATTCGCTTAAAATCCAGCAATCGAAAATGCAACCATACTGATAATTTTTCAGATTTTTTGCGTTTTTTTCGAAAACGACTATAAGGATTTTCTTTGAATTTCCTATACTATCTACACGCATAAATTTCACAGTAATGTGCGTGTGTGTAGAAAAAATTAAAGTATCACCCTGTAAGTACAATTTCAGTAAAATGTACGGTTGTAACCACCTAACTAATATTGTATGCATTGAAAGCAATAATAAATAGATTTTCCAAAGTTAAAGACAGTCGCTTAACCGGAAGTGCGAAAACGGCCGCAACGATTTTTTAATCTTGGAATAGTTATTAGACAGAGACGTATCACTTAATTTGAAACATTTTTCCTAAAAAAAACTTATTTTTGAGGGTTCTGTAAGTTAGATTTAAATTAAATCTTGTTTGGAGCGCTTTACACAAGTCCGCTCAGGTATAACCGCCATTTTTTTTTAAAAGCTTGCCCAATTAAACGTGTAAACGTTGCAAAGACAATTTGTTAATTACATTATATTAATTGGAGTAACATAAAGTCATGTGAGTGTTTCACATCAGATTTTTATCATTCTGTTACAGCATTTTTTTTTTTTAGTCCAGTGAGAGGATTCCATGTTAATCGTCTGTCTAACTAGAGTCCGAGATAACGGACTTGGCGAGTTGGTTTTTCCGGTTTAAGGTCGCTAGATTTATGCTAGCTGACCTTTATTCCTGTCTTCCGCAGCCAGGGTTCGCGGAAATTCTTTGAAGATGGAGGTTAGTCATGACCAGTGGAGAGGATAGCCCAAATGATCGACGAAGATGAAGGTGGTATAGTGTTGGGATGTATAAGGATATCAGCCATGTACACTGTGAGTATAAGAGGAGTAACTATGCTCCCCTGCGGAGTGCTGGCGAGCATTGGAAATATTAATAAATTATTTAATTTAATTAAATGAAAGGAAACAAAATATTTTAGTACAAACTCCATACTGACGATGATTTTGTAATTTCTCTTTAAAAAAAAATATTATTTCTATTTTATTAAATTTATTTATAAAAAATTGTTGCCTTTTATATTGTTTATTTTTTATTTGTGCTGTCTAGTGAATTAAGTAAAACAGGAAGCATACATAAATAAAGTTCAGAATGGTATTCTCTTCTCTTCTTCCTGTCACTACTGGACTCTATATAAAAAAATGTTCCATAAAAATAAAATTTAGCTACTACAGTGAGTTCTGGCTGCGGTGGAGGGAGTAATATTTTCTCTTTATTCAGTTTGTGATTCTCTTTCGGACTTTCTCTTTCTCTCTCTTTATAAATATGCATTTATATATTTGAAAAAAATCTAGGTCAGACTAAACAAAACAGAGAATAAAATTAATCAACTCGCAATGATCAAATCGCTAGTAAATATCGATGACATGAATTTCTACTTTCTTTTAATGCTGTAAAAAGGTGGTATTAAAGTCGTGAGAAAGTAGGTTCCCCGAGTATCGAAAAAAATAGCAAATGGTCTCTCTCTGTTTTTCTTATATATAATATAGGTATAGATCACCGGGCGTTGGTATTTAAGGGGGAGGATAGTGATGCATTCGAGTTTATTCTCACATGCTCCTGAGTAATCCATACGCTATTATAGTTTAAAGCGCTGATAAATGGCAGCAAATATCAGTAACATATTGAGCTGCGAGAAAGGAAATGAATTACCTACCCAAAGAACCAGTGAGTATGAGTTTCCACGAAATACCTCAAAAACGAAAAATGAAGTCCTATCTATTTAAATAGATTTACGAATCTGGAGGGAGAGAGACTGCTGAGTGAATCTTGAAGGCATCTGTTTCTCCTAGTCAAAGAAGAGAAATCTCAGCCACATAAACCCTAGACTAATCTAATCGTACGTATATAACAGCGAAATGGTAATTTATGCCATTATCAATTTGTGGCATTAATGGTAATTTATTTTCGCCTATATTATAATAAATGGGCTTCTTCACTGTTAGTATTTGCCTAATATGTTGTTTCAGGATTGCAGGCGAGACAATCCTGAGAAAACTGTAAAAAAATCCATTCAGTAAATCCGGTTGAGTTCTTATTATTTATTACTAACTAAGTTCTTCCGGTTGAGCCATTTTGACAGAAACGTTATTCTCATATTCCCTAGTGGCATCTAGACCATTTGAAAAATTTATTATTTCTATGTATAGTTTTATAGTATTTTTATCGTTCATAACGTCTATAGGTTAACTGATTTCCAAAATAAAACAAATAAATAGGATTATATGAAATTTAAAAGAATTAATTAAAAATAAGTGAATCTGGAAAATATTATATTATTTATTAAATGTAATTATTTAGTTGGCCGGAATTTCTTGCCGGTGAGTGTACATCAGTGAAAATTGAATTTTCAAAATTACAGCAATTAGAGAGTGTAAAAATATAATTACATCCAATATTTATGATCAGGTTATTCGTTATATTATAAATAATATGGCAGAGTTATAATATAGGCAGTGCATTACAATAATTTGCATAACAATTGTAATCATTATACCGTGTTCCACTTATCGTAATAAATTGTTACAAATTAATGATGTCACTATATTAATGTTGAAGCATCAATTTCGCTGTTTATTAACTGGAATATCATCATTATATCCTGTTATTACAATTGGCTCTTGTTACTTACTAGCTGAGCTTCTCATCCTTGACGAAAATTGATTGATTATTATTGAAAATACTATCTCTCTCTCTAACGAATAGTTAGTTCATAAAAAAATTATCTAAAATAGGTCATAATGTTAAAAAAAATATCCTATTTTTTATTTTACTGCTCTAATTACAATTAAATATAAAATGACAAATTTTCTTTAAACTTCAAATTTTACCCGTTTGTTCTGTTATATATAGAGATATGTATATATAGGGGTATGTATATATAGAGATATGTATATATAGAGATATGTATAGAGATATGTATATATAGAGATATGTATATATAGAGATATGTATAGAGATATGTATATATAGGGGTATGTATATATAGAGATATGTATAGAGATATTTATAGAGATATGTATATATAGGGGTATGTATATATAGAGATATGTATAGAGATATTTATAGAGATATGTATATATAGAGAGATATTTACGTGGACAAGTACCTAACCAGTCAGGTAGTATTTCTCTGCCCTGGTGACAGCTTCTAGGTGAGAGATTCGCTGTCCAAATAAAAGCCCTTTAGCCATTACATTAGAGAAAATGCATAGTTGACATGCGCTTCGTTGCATTGTTAATGGAACTATTGATTCCACAGCTATTTGTGTGGCGAATTTGACGGTGATTGATACAATTACACAATTGTCCAGGTGCTGGATCATCTTTCTCGTGCACTTTTAATATTATTTTTCCAAGAGATCTTCTACATTCTCTGGGGAGGGCGGTTCCCTGGTATATTTACCTAATATGCTTTTCGAGGCAGACATGCTTCGTTCTGTCATTTTCAAATTTAAGCTACAAAGACCTATTATGTTAACGATTTGTCGAGATGCAAGATAATATTGAGCTTCTTGCTTCCATAATGTGATGGAAGCAAGAAGCAGGAAAAAATTAGAAATTTTTAAATATATTTTAAAATATTAGTTTAGATGAAAACTTGGACGGTTGGCTGGTAAAGGGAACGAGGAACCGTTAGCGACAGACAAAAGACGAGGCCAACACTATTGTAAAAAAAAAAAAACCGATGGTATGAGATGATACTTGTATACATAAGAGACCAAAGTGAAAGGATATTTGGCAATTTTTCCTCAAGAAATCTTTAACGCGTCACATCATTGTTTTCAAGGAGTGTTATACACTTCTCTCTGTCCGTTTATCTGTCCTAGTTTTACCGTGTATTTATCTATAAATATTTAATATCTACATAGTCATTAAATTAGTTATCTTAAAGTGTGGTTAAATTCTAATTCCTAATTTTCTCTCTCGAAATTACTTATCATCTAAATCGGACCCGTTTAAAATATTTCTTAAACTAAATAAAATTGCTGATGCATTGCTACGAAGTATTCTATACATACATTTATAATAGCAAAGCAACCATCCACAGATTACACTGGATTCGGTGTCTGCTTTAGGGACTGCCGTTTCCGCAATCCTGATTAGATTTATCTCTGGAATACAACTGAGAGAACATTTTGGAAAAAAATAATTTGTCGGGATGGTGATATTCAGAGATCGTATATTTTAAAGATGAATTTCATTAATATTTAATTTTAAAATTGAAACATTTAAAAACCAAAAAGCAATAATAATAATAACAACATTGATATTCTATAAAAAGAGAAAAGTAATTAAAATTTTATACAGAACAAGCAGCGACGTTTTGTGTACCACGAGATTATATAATATTTGTGTACTATATAATATGTGGTATAAAATAATAAAGGTGGTATAGGAGTTTTATTTCGGTTTTTCATACATATTCGGTGATGTGTTATGTGAATGCCTGATATAGAAGGGCCATACACAAAAACCTTGCACACATATACACACACTTTGCCGTTTAATGTTTGTTTTACGAAATGAATACTAAATCAGCGGCTGTCATATTATTCGTGTTTTATCATTCTATTATAACGCATTTTTTTATTTTACTATTGTTAATTATTTTTACAAAATGGCCGCTTATTCCTGCTTTGCATAACTAAATAATGCGTACATATTTTGGTTAAGTAGCACAATAATTACGATGTAATTATATTTTATTTTTTATCTTCTTTTACTCCTGAAAGATATTGTGATCGTGTCAATTTTTCGATTTCAAGTTTACATCGGAAATGGATGTTTTTTGAGCGGCGCACCTAAAAAGTGATTTTTTAGAAAATGGTTTTTGTTTATAGTGGCCGAGGTATGTCAGCATAACTCAAAAACGGGAAAATTGTTGAAAGTTCTATTATTGGACCTAAGAATAAGGTTTTGATCAAAATTGGAAATACTAGTTTACTGAGTGGATTTTGTTGTTGTTGCTATTTCCTGGAAGACGACTCCGATTTTCTTTATACTCGGTATCTGAAGATCATTCAAGACCTACAACTTTTTGTGGAATGGTGATTTTTGGCTTTCTTCTAAAGTACCATTTTCTTAAACAATAGGAATCTACCATCTATATAATATTAAGAAAAATTAAATTTGTGGCCAAAAATGCCGAGTTTGAAGAAAATCGGTTGACCGGAAGTGTAACTTTAATGAACGGACTTTGTTTTGTTTGAAATATGAATTTGTGATTAACTGTCTGTAGTGTGTAAGTTTAAAAATTGTCAATAATCATTATTGCTACAATTACAATAAAAAAATCCTATGAGGGAAAATTTGGGCATATTTTCTTGAGTCTCCAAATACCACACTAGCCAGCATGGCCTTTTAGAAGTGCAAAATTAGCGACGATGATGTAGTATTACATTGAAGTGGACAAGACGGCGATGTTATGCAATTGTGAAAGTAATTATTAGTTTTTCTTTTACTTTAAGGTTCACTTAATGACCGACAGAACCTTTATTCTCAGTTATGAAAATTTGACACGATCGCCATACTTGCTCTTATATACAGAGTAAGAGAAAATAGAAATAACATAATTTGGAAATGTGAATAATTTGTGACGTCATGTTCAATGTAAGTATAAATGAAGGTATGAAAGAAAAAGTGGGGGAAAACGAGTGTGGCAATAGCTGATTGGGCGGAGGATATGATAGTTCAAATGATGGTTCCGACAGGGAGTATGTGCAACTGTGAATTACCACTACTTTGGTTATTTTCTTCTCTCTCTCTCTCTCTCTCTCTCTCTCTATATATATATATGTGTGTGTATGTGTTTGTGTGCATATATATATATATAAAGCTAGATAGCACAGAGCGATACACGTGTGTAGATAGAAGGTGAGTAAATCAAACTAAACGGGTATAGAAGTCCATACCTGCTGCCCATCAAGATCCATATTTACACCAGCAAACTTCTCCACCTATTTTCTCTTGACTACACATCATTTTGCACACATGTAACGACGCACAACAAACACACACACATACGCCTGCGCATTATCAACGTATTGAATAGAATTGACCCGAATATCCCATATCAAAGACATTTTTTTCTCTCTTATTCACTATTTTTCCCTCACTTGTGCTTCTTTTGCGACTTTTACATAAAGTTAATAGTTTTGTATCATCTATTAATGTATTTTATATTTGACTTATATTACTTTTTTATTTTTGTTGCTTTCTCTTAATTTGTAATTACGATCATACCAAAGTTTCAAGATTGTCTTTTTACTGGCACGTCATGATTTGAGATCCACTGGGTGAGAGATACAAGTGTTTTAGCGAATGGTGTGTAGATGTACGTATGTGTGTATGTGAACAACATATCTCATAACAGAGATATCGCAGAAAGTGATATTCTGTTTAGGAACCACAACAGCATTTGGACAGTATCATTTTGGTCAGAATCCATCCAATTTAAGGTCCAGTATCAACTGAATGACTTTTTTTTTTCCAGTTTTTCGCAATATATTCTGCAACAGTTTTCTTGCAAAATCTAAATACCTGTCAGAATAAATGAATAACTAATAATTATAAAGAACGTAATGTTATCTCTATAACAACTTTGGCACAAAAGTCTATGAAGGGTCAAGGCTTGGCAGGCGCCAATTTTTGATTTGGGGCGTGTGGTAAGCACTCTGCTGTTTTAGTTTAAGCCTTCGCCACTAAGTATCGCTACTAACTGTACCTCAACTCTTTTTTTTTTACGATACTGGTTGGACACGGTTTTTTCTTTAACGGGAATCAAAACGCTGAAGGAAAATTCCAAGCTCTAAGGAGTAGTGCACTAGCTACTACACAAACACAAGCGCATTAGGACATTTCTCTTTGAATGTAATATAAAATTTTACTATTTATATAAAACATTATTTGATTGAAATCTAGATTAATTTCGCCATGTAAGATGTTTTTTGACATAATATTTTATAATACTGTGGATGATTAAACCTTGTGTGAAATGTTTCGCATAGATTTTGTTTAATTAATAACACGCTCTTTACAAGTTAAGAGCTTAAATTTGTGAATATATGGCTGGTTTGCTAATATCTATTTATAGCAAAAATTGATACCATCAAATTACCATTTTCTAAAATATTCCAGATTAGATTAATTTAGTGTAAAATCTGTATATAATAGGCCAGTGGAATTTATTGATAGGTATATCCGTGTGAGATACGACAAGACTAGAACAGTACAGCAGTAACATGAGCATGTTGACATCAGAGTCTGTCAACAACAGGACAACACAAACACACACACACACACACACACAAAACAGAGGTATGTTATATTGGATTACCACAGAACAATACCCCACTTTTGGTGAATTTCGCCGCCTGTATAGCACGTTATGTGTTAACAGCTATTTTTTTGTTTGTATTTTTAATTTTATTTTGTATAGTGCGCAAAGCTAAGATCCTTTGCATCTACTGCACTTATTCATGGATTCTCGTCAATTCTTTTAGAAACAATTATTTTGTTAGAGGTTGGGAGACAGTGACTAACAAAATGTATCCGGGGAATCTATGTGTGTGACATAGAACAAGGGGAACACATAGAAAATGTAATAACTGAGGGATATTGCAACATAATAAAAGATTTTTTCATTCAATTTTACGTTGAATGAAAATATGAGATGTTAGTTACATGAATAAATTGTGATTTTTATTATTTCATAGTGAACGAAATTAAAGTATTATAAAATAAGGGGGGGGGGGGGTCTGAAATTTAGGGAATTTTTTTAGTATAGAGAAATTTAAAATGTTTTTGACACACATTCCATTCAGAATTCTATTTAAAAACTAAAAATCTGGCCATGACCATTTGGTGGACGAGATTTTTTACTTATATACCTGAGCGGCCTCATGTGGGGCACTCTATGTCAAAACCAACAAAACTTGTGCAAATTTAAATTTAAATTAACTGACAGACTTCTATAACCCTATAAAAGCAATTTATTCCGAAAAAAAGTATCAAATAAAAGTGATAAGTTTCTATATATCCAGCAAGCATTCCAAGTTTGAAGAAACTCGTTGAACCGTTTTCGAGAAAATCACGAAAAATTGGGAAAAAACATTCAGTAAATTCGCACTTTCATGATTTTGCCCGAAATCTTCGTGACTGATGCGGTGGTTGTACTTAGACATGATACTAAGTTTGAGCTTCCTACGACTTTTCCTTTCTAAGTTATTTTTTTTTTTAAACATACAAACACACACACTCACATGAACCTCTAAGGTTATTATGGATCCGAAACTTTTCCTATTAGAATCATTTCCATTAGAGCTGGAATGACACTCACCTCGCTCGTGTTCCCGGCATCTACGTCATTCATAGTTAGTATCGTCGACAAATTTTCTTCAAACTTGTCATTTTTACTGAATTCTTTAATTTGAATGTATCACTTGTATAGTTGGAACTCAGAATGAAACTCGGAGGGAAGCGTAAATTCCTTCAGAACTCCTCTAGAATTCTAGTTACTCGGAAACAAAATTGAAAGGAAATACAAGTGTAGAATACAAGTTCAAAGAAACTCGGTAATTTTTATCGAATAAAATCGCATTTTCAGTCAACCGATTTTCTTCAAACTCGGAATTTTGACAACAGATTTCATCTTATAAAAATTATGTAGATGATAGAATTACGGAAACGGCACATTAGAAAAAATCCTAATTTCCCAACCCCACCACAACTCCTCTAAAATGAATTTTCTGGCAAAAAAAAACCATGTTTCACATAAAAAGTTTCAGCTCTTTATATGTGTAATTGGTATAGGAAATTTGAAGGAAAAGCGTTGGAGCCGTTTTCATGAAAATAGTTAAAGACTGAAGAAAATAAAAAAAATCCCTTCAGTAAGTTGTATATCTGTTGATCAATGTTGATCAAAACCATTATTATCAGGTCCCCTGGTAGAGAGTAAACGAAATAATGTTTGAAGTTTCTGCGGTTTTCACTGTTTGTTGGGGTATGCTGGTATGCTGACCACACTAAAAACACAGAACAATTTTTTAATTCTCTGATTCAAGTGATCACAAAACTGTATTTCAGGTGAAAACTCGATAATGGAAAATTTGATACGATCACAGTATTTCCTCTTGCAGCAGGAAGAGAAAGTAACAGATATATATATTGAATAACTGAGCCTAATTATATTTTAAATTATTTAATCGCTTACAAGTTGCCCGCGGGACAATTTGATATCCCAACAGGCTCCTCCCGCAACCAAATTATTAGTTTTTGTTTCTTATTCATTCTAATCCCCTCCTTTTTTATGGATGCCTTCCTATCAGCCAATCTAACATGAATCATAGCTCTGGGCAATCTTCATGGTTACTGGCAATCAGAATTTGAAACATCTGCAAATATAACGATTAGTAGCACCATTTACAAAGAGGATTTCCATATATATGAAACTCCTGTCTTCCTACATCTGATCCAAAGACCTTTTTAAAGATTTTCATTAATAATACACTGATAATGTAATTGGCCAGGATGATGCTTAACATCAATTCAAAAAAGGGTTCACTGGTAACATCTTTATTAATGCCTTGAATCAATAAATCGCACTCTTACCCATTGATATCACTCATCCTGATCGATTGTTTTTTTTTAATTAACTCAATGAAAACTCATCCTAACATGGAGTAACACGGCACATTAGGGTAAGATTTTTAATTAATAATTTATATCTAAGACAAGAAAAAAAGAAAAACCATGAATGTTGTTGAAAAATTAGGGGGTTGTGTAAAAACAAATTACAGTCTCATCCTTCGTTATTAAAGTACTACTCTGAAGTTTTAATGGCACTAATATATATTATTTGTTTACAAAAGAGATAAAGACTACTTTCCAAACGGCCGAGCATTAATAGTTTTGTTTGTAGAATGGTGGCACTGCGCTCTGGTAATTAGAATCACACACCACATTTATACGCATTGTTCCATTCTGAAATAATCCCACAATCCCCTCACTGTAAATAAACAATCTAGCGTGAATCATTCACACCAATTTCTCTTACTGCTCTATAGATATAAAATGGCAAATTTTGCTTAAATTTCAGATTTTACTAAACTGTCCAAATATTGCGTCTAGTGTAGTGGCAGAGGAAAGCCAAGCAGGTACTAAAACTGTGATTACAGTCCAGCAGACAGTGCCAAATAACATTATTTGTAATTTAATGCCACGAATTCTGCAGGACTAATAAAATAGCAATTATTTCGGGAAAATGTTCCAAATAAAGGGGTGATAGGTTTGTTTATAACTGTGCGGTGACAATGTCATATTTAAAGGAAATCGATACACTTGTTTCTGAGAAAATTAAAAAAACAAACCTAAAAATCGTATTCTGTAAATTTGTGCTACAGGTTAGCCGGTTTTCTTCAAATTTGGCATTCTAGCAGTGCTTCCAAGGTTATATTGTAGTTTCCGAAGTAGGAGTTACCAAGATTATGATATGAAATGCTTAGGTTGAAAGTGTGTTAATAATATGGATGCGAATCATGAGTGTAAGTGACAATTAATATCTTGCCTAAATGAAAACGAAATGGATTTCCTCTGAAGAAACACGCGAGTGCCAAGTTAGAAAAAAGGAGAAATGAAGATATTCACAAGAAAACGAGGGTGGGCATGCACACCGCGGAAAAAGTAGTAGGAAGTATTCTACAATGGTACTGCCAAATTCAAAGAATGGGTCGCCTAACAGTGTTTTAAATTGGTGCCATTTTAGAAGGAGAAAGAGAGGCCGACCAAGGAGAAAATGGAGATCAGCGGTGCATGATGCCATGTTTGAAGGAGCCTCCAAGATAGAGAGTGAGCCGACCGAGAGTGCCGGAGGCTGAGAAGCAACCCACAATAGTGGGAAATGCTGGGGTAAATTAAGTAATATACATTTCATTGAAGAGGTACTTTAGAGGAAAGCTGAACGATACTGTTTGCCCAGACCTGCCCCAACAAATAGTTACAGCTGTTTTCGAGAAAATTTTCAAAACTGAGCAAAAAAACATTCAATCAAGTGTGACTTTGTCCGACCGGGTCAGATGAACACATCTAGCACCGGCTAGTATTAATCGGAATGTTTTGGTGTTCGTTACGACCGCAGTATTCAAAGTTGTAAAGTAGATGTTGAGATTCGACCATAAAAAAGCACTTTTTTCACCGACGTTTCGGCAAATTTATCGCCTTCTTCAGAGTCTGTACAAAGGTTTTAATACAAATCAGAAAAAAAGAAAAAACGACATAAAATATAAACTTAAATAAAAATTTTGTTTAAAATAAACTAAATAAATAAACTAAATAAAAAGTTTTATATATATATATATATAGCAAATTGAAATTTATTTTTAACTATTGCTATTATTGCAGAACAAATCAGTAATAAACTACATATCAGCCATTAAAATTTAAACAATATGTGGTATATAGGAGTAAAATATGGAACGCTAACATAAAAAGTGTACTTACAAAAATTTCTTGTTTGAATTTCTGAAAAACTACAGTTTAACCTGTGATATACCATCACCAAGTGATACGGAAATTGGATGTGTCAAGGTTTCTAAAGGGCAGGAGAGCGGATGGAAAAACCTCTCTTATTGTGTATGTTGTTTAGGGAATTCCAGGAGACTGTTATAACTGAGGGCTAGGTTGTTCGTATCTGTTCTAAAATTAATAGATAATTTATCTTTTTTAATATGTATAATTTCCAATATATTTCTTTTTTTTATCGTTAATGGAGAGAATTTTAGTGTTTTCCATGTCAAATTCATGCTTTGACATCCATATTTTATGTTGTTTTTTCCTTTTTTCTGATTGTATTAAAACCTTTGTACAGACTCTGAAGAAGGCGATAAATTTGCCGAAACGTCGGTGAAAATTTAAAAAGAGTTTTTTATGACCGAACCGGAACATAAAGTTAACCGGAATATGAAGCTTGAGCTTCCGGTGTGCTTTTTTGTTGTTGAGATATTTTGTTCACACACACACACAATTGCTAAAAAAATTTTTCGAACTCAGAGGAACTCAATAGATCTATTTCCGGTAAAAACAAATTCGAAAATCTGGCACGTTCGCAATAATACTTTATAGAAACGAGTCTTCTAAATAGCATGCGCCTATCGGTTTTCTTTAATTTTGAAAATCTATTAATGTTTCTAATTTATGTTAAATAATATTTTTATATTATATTAACAAGTTTTGATATAAAGCGCGAATTGTTAGAAAAGATTTTGGAATTGTTTCCGAAAACGCTCACTGCAAACTCGAAATGCTCACTGCACAGATACAATTCCAGAACTTTTACTTCCGCAAATAGTGTTATTAGGGAGACGACAGAGAACGTCCCCGAACTAACTCCGGTATACATATACAACCCCCACCACTTTATTATGGTAAGTCCTTCTAAACCTTTGTAAACATTATGATTTTAATGAATTTATTTTAATTAACTGTAGTAAGAGATAGTGTTAGTGTTTCACACCAGCTTGTTTTTTCTATTTATTTAATATTTCCAACATTTTGAATGTATTTTTTACAAAAGGTATAAGTCCTCTTTCATTCCGAGCTCTAGCAATTAGGTAACAGTTTTACCACTGTATTGTTTGGTTTTGATATAAAACTTTTCACCCAATTAAAAAAAAACACAAAATAGCCTGAAGCTAGAAATCAGCCCGCCATGAGTTTTCCCCAAGTTTTTGGTGGGAAGCCAGGTAATCACGGCTTTTTTCACTGCAATAATGATAACATAAAATTGTTACAGCAGTACTTTTTTCAAAAGTTAAACTTACACTAAATAGCTTCAGATGAGAAATTTCTTTCTTTTTTTTGTCTATTAGGAAAATAAAGATGACTTCCACATCAGTAAAAATATTTTTTATTTTATTTTATTATAGCTACTTCTTTTTCCCGCTTTTCCCCGGTGAACAGCGCTCTGGGAAATAATCCAGAGTATCACTGGAGATAATAGTAATGAAAACAGGGTGGAAAAATCGATTTTTATTTGGTGAAAATTCCGCTACATTAGCGTTATAATGCTGGCAAACTGAGACTCACAGACTTTTCCCCTTTTTGTCTTTTATTTCCATACTATAATATTCTAATAAATGCAGGCTTTACAAAGATTACTGATAATAGAATACTGATAATGAATTTTACTTTCTCCGATATACTGAGATCGCGTCAAATTTCGAAGTTGAATTTCCACCGGAAATTCATGTTTTAAGATCTCTTGAGTAGGAAAAGAAAGGTTTTCAGCGAATGATCTGCATGTGTGTGTGTGTGTGTGTGTGTGTGTTGTGTGTGAACAAAATATCTCAAAAATGAAAAGTAGCCGGTAGGTTCAAACTTGTTATTCCCTTTAGGTACAACCACTACCACATTTGATACCACGGTCAAAATCCATTGAAGATACGACTTCACTGAATTTATTTTTTCAGTTTTTTACTATTTACTTATAAAATGGCCAAAATGATTTTCTTTTAACTTTGTACACGTAATAGGATCCGAAGAGAGGGATCCAAAGCAGAGAGAGAGGCAGGATCACTCAGTAGTTTAGGCAACTGTATAACACTTTACCTGCTAATTGGGAACATTATCTACGTAATTTATTTGGTACAGTGATCGATACGGAGAAGTACCTGAGAAATGGGCCGAAATTACGATGCATTTTTTATACAAGAAAGGTGA
Organism: Triatoma infestans; assembly: GCA_011037195.1. Taxonomy (NCBI): domain Eukaryota; kingdom Metazoa; phylum Arthropoda; class Insecta; order Hemiptera; family Reduviidae; genus Triatoma; species Triatoma infestans. Next base: position 28,815 of record JAAEAF010003930.1, read on the forward strand.
CAAAGATGACCCCGCCAATTATCGTGGCATTACCTTAATAAACACATTTCGAAACTATTCACAAGTATAGTTGCTGGACTTATACTTGGCTTAGAAGCTTAGATCGTTCATATTAAACGAATAGAGTTGTGAATTTAGTTTACTATCTTAAACAAAACTGTACTTTAATCTGCCTTAACTATCCAAGAAGTATTGTGACTTTGGTTTATTTATTGGTAGCTTAAAATTATTTTCAATAATATGCATTTGTGTTTGTTTTTGGAGCTGTATTTACTTTCTTGCCCAGCAGTTCTTTATTTTGATTTTGTTTAATTATTGTTTGTACTCTCCACCAACTCCAGGTTAGGAGATATGTAAATCTCAAAAAACAATAAATAATGTCTTATGTCTCTAGTTTAGGCCAGACTACAGTGGGAGAAACTGTTTAAATACAGCTGTGTCAACCATAGGAGGGGGTCTATCGACAGCCTTGCAGCAGAATTCATACAGCAGTCACAATGCGTCATCAATCTTTCTCTTTACCTCTCTCTACAATTTTGTATATTTTAGCCCACGCAGTTTTTGCTACTTTTCTATTATACAATGCTCAGCTTTACTTCTAGTTTATTTATGTATCTAACCCAACTTCTCTCCTTCTCAAACCTACTATAACTATATACACACACACAAATCACTATCACTTTTATTTGAAACATTTTCCCCGCAAAATTTGGGATTTTCTGGGGGGGAACACCAATTCCGTAAGCTGTCCTCTAAAGTACCACATCAATTAGACGTATGGTTTAACCACCAATATATTATTAATATTCAGTAGAAACATTGCTAGAATCCCTAATTTTGCAGGTTAACTGGAAATGCGATTAACAGAATAGTTTTTTGTTTACATTTTTTTAAAGAATTTCACGAAAATGACCACAGCGATTTTCTTCAAACCTGTCGCGACAGAAACTTATTACATTTATATGAAACATTTTTCAGAAATAAATTATTTTCTATAGTATTTCTGGTGCTAACTTGGTTTGTCCAATGTTACTGGCGCTGTCTACTAGGCAATAATTGTAATCGTGCTTGTATCACCTGCCTGGATAGGTACTTGCACCTCTATAATTAGGACAAATGAGTAAAATTTGAAGTGTACAAAACTTTATTTAATTTAATCTATAATTGTATAAACATTAACTGCAAATCGTGTTGGTTTTTCAGATTGTTTTTTATTTTTTATTTTTTTCGCTACAAGGACACAACATAAGGCGATCGTCTCAAATTTTCGAAAATGGAAATTGAACTCTCAGGGGAAATAAATGTTTTGAGATGTACGTGCATACTGTGATTGTACATAAAACAATATATTGCCCGATAACATTGCAATTCAGCAGGCAACGCAAACAACATTGAATAAACCTAATTGCACTCGAATTAGATGTCACAGATTACTCAGAACCTACAAAAATCAATTATTCTCTCATAAAACGTTACAAATAAAATCGACACGTTTAAATATTTGCATATATAAACATATTTTAAGTTTACAGTTAAAAATACCGTAGAAGCCATTTCTGAGAAAATAAAAAAAAAACACTCATAAATATGTTCTGTAATGTCGCACTTTCTGCTAACCAGTTTTCATCAATTTGGAATTTTGGCAATGCTTCCATATGCCATAATATTATAAAGGACAGGACTGTGGGGAGTGAAGTTGTTCGCGTCCGAGATTGACCTCACGTGCCCCCTGGATATCCAACTAAATGAACAACATTAGTCGCTAGCGCTGCCTTTTTATACTGGGCCGCGCAACGTGGAGTGGCTGAATAGCCGAAGTCATAGAGTAGGGAGAGGATAGGAAATGGTAGTTTGATGTAAACGTAACTTTGCAGTTCCCCAAGATCCTTTCGAAAATGAATTTTCCTGAAAAATTTTGAGAAATTGCGAAAACTAACAAACAAACAAAATCATTCAGTAAATTATCACTTCCAGTTGGTAAAGTTTGCTCGAAATCTTCGTGTCAAAAGCGATGGTAGCGCTTAAACAGAATTCGAGTTTGAACGTATTGTTGGTTGTATATACGTATGTAGAGAGGTTATAAGGTTATGTTACTATGTGTTCTGTTTAATTAAACCAACAAGTGTGAGTGTAACAGAAACATTAAGTTGACGTGAACTCTCTACACAAACTTGGTGAATTTGCTCTGTCGACGGATGAAAATCCGAAACCGGTCAGGAAAACTAGAAATATGCATGCTATGCATATTCCCGAAGAAGTGTTTTAAATAAAAGTTGCAGCTATTTGTATGTGTTAATAATAAGTTTAAAGAAAATAATTGGAGCCATTGCGAGAAAATCAGAAAAAGTGAAAAAAACAAAAAACGTTCAGTAAAGTGGAACTTTCGCTTGATGGATTTTGCCGGAACTTTTTGTGTCTGATGCGGAGTATCTAAATGAAATACCAAGTTTGAGCTTTCTGCAACTTTTCGTTTTTGAGATATTCTTTCATACACATCTACACACACACACACACACACACACACACACATTTACAGACCATTTTCTAAAAACAAATTTTATTGAACTCAAGGGACCTCAAAACGAGTATTTCCGTTGAAAACTCAATTTCGAAAATCTGGCACGACCGCAATACTTCCTCTTACTAATATTAGCAAATGCAATAAAAATAGAGAAAGTAAGACAAGTAAAAAGTATCTTTGAATGAAATTATTCAGTCAGCAAATGTTACGCTTAGTTTATGCAATAGGTTATATACTTCGTTGAAAATATTGGCTGTTAAATTAATTATTATTCAACATCACAAGAAAGTAAGGCGATATTATAAGTGGTTGGTGTAAGAATGGTAAGGGGGGAGAGACCAAAGATTGTAGAGTAATCTAGATAAAGTGGGATGGATAGTAAAAGTAGAGTGGGAAGGGATAACAGAAAACTAAGTTTTATAAAATGTGTTTATAATACAGAGAAGAAACAGTCTTCTACTCCTTGGTCGCTTCCATTCTTCTGCTCCTTCTTGCTCGCTCCCATTCTTCTGCTCCTCCTTGGTCGCTCACATCCTTCCAGAAGACTGTAAGGTTGCGTCTTGACTCTCATACGGGCGGAGGGGGGCATCAGTTTACGTTATTCTCTCAGAGGAAATTTACTAGTTTGTTAAAGTTGAAACTTGTTACATCAGTTCACTCCATAGGGCTGACGGCATCCCCGTCCTTACAAATAATTTCCATCAGACACATAGAGAAGGAGCGAGTGCGAGTAAAAAGTATATGTTTCATTAGAAAATTTTGAAAAAAGTAAATTTTCTAATGAAATATATACTTCTGATTCACCCAGTTTCTAACTTTGTTATCAAAAGATAAACAAAAGCCAAAAGTATCAAAACAATAGCTATATCCACTTCAAGCAGAGTTTTCTTACTTTATCTTGCTACTGTCTTACTGACAAAATATACTGAGATCCTATGAATACTAATAATAAAATAAAGAAAGAAGAAAGAGTGATCTTAACGTCTCCACAAAATCGTGATCCAAATGGATCTATTGTAAAGTCCTTGACTGACTTCAGGGTTAGTGGTTTGATTAACGTTAACCGCTGGTTTAGGACATATATGCAAGTCTAATATCTATAAGCAGACCACAGAGGTTTTATCACGAGATATGATAATGAGGTTTTGCTCAACATCAATCAAACGGAAGTACCACTTTACTGATTTTCTTCAAATTTAGAATTACAAGAATGCTTCTAATGAATATGGATATTATTATTATTTTTTTTACCCAACGCCCTCGTCGTTGACCTTCTCGGCCATTCGACTTCTCGCAGCCCAGTAACGTGTGGCTTGCTTCTGCAGAGTCGATTATTGATGGCCTCTATACGAACTGCAGCGCCGCACACACATGTAAGTTCTGCCACCAGGCACAATGAGCAAATGGCCTCATATTAATATTATATAAGTGTTACTTTGTGATCAAGTGGTATTGAGGAAAGCTTAACGCTACTGGGTTTCCTCAGATACCCCAAAAAATCAATTTTCCCAGTGAAATGCTTCAAAATTATAATTCGATATCATTATAATAAAAGTGACAGGAAATGTAAAGGAAACCACAAAAAAATTAAGGAAAACTCTCACCAAAATTGCACTTTTGGTTGATAAGGATTGACCGAAACCTAAAGTATCAGCGCTGAAACTTCGTAAACGGAATACCAAATTTGAGTTCCGTGCAATTTTTTTCAGACAATTTTCTAGGAACTTCAAAACATACATTTCCGCTGAATACTCAAATTAAAAAAATGACACTCTTACAAAAGTTTCACTCTTGGCAAAGTTTCCTCTTATACCAATAAAAGAAAGCAAAATTTGGTAATATTGACAAAAAGAATGTATATTTATTTCATATTTCTTTAGCGTTATAATTTCGTTTGTTGTTTAGTAGGAAGGAGTGTTAACTTCGCCTTCCCCTCAACAAAAGAGAAAACAGAAGGGAAATGAAAACATCATTAATAACTATTAAAGAAAAAATTAGTTATATCTTGAGTAGGATTATCGTCACGAGATAAGTCTGGCGGGAACTTCTCGCGCCATAGCTCTTGGGACGCTTTACACCGCCAACCTTGATTAAATAAATGATGGCATAAAAAGTTTTTTTCCTCACTGTTTTTTTTGTCTTTGTCTTTTCCATAATTTTCCTTTTGGAAAAAGAGCTCACCCTTATTGCATTTTCATTTCTTTTTCTACTTCCCACCAATATTTTTTCCTTTAAAGTTTTCTGATTATATTATTTTAAAAGATAAAAAGACAAAAGAATGTGTTTTTTCCAATAATACTTTGTTTCATTAATTAAAATGCTGGTGCGGGTCACCCATGGCTCTCAAAAACATGGGTTAGTGCTGTCGATGTTAACAGGTATGAATAAGTTATTAGTGCTGTCGATGTTAACAGGTATGAATTGAAAGTTAAGTTTTCCAAACTAACTCTTCATACCAATAATGGAGTCAACAGTGACTTATTGTGAGTGGGTGGGGCTTTCAATGTGTAAGCTTGATTTTGCAGCTAATTTCTTTGTGTTATCGATTTTCGTAGCATGCATATTTATTGTTTTCCTGATCGTTTTCAGATTCTCATCCATCGTCAGAGCAAATTCAGCAAGTTCATGTAAAGAGTTCACTTCAACTTAATGTTACTGTTACACTCACAGTTGAATGTTCAGAGTGTATCGTCCAACATATGTTTAATATTTTTCCATTAATAAATGTTTCCAGATGGTATATTGCAAACTTTTTGTATAAGGTATAATAATTTCAAGATTTTTTATGTATTTAAGTAGATCTGCTTGTATGTTTAGTTATTTATTATGTTATACAAATTGGTTTGAAATATGATACCATTTGCTTGGATCAGATTTTGGTTTTGTGTTAAATTGATTTAGTTTTCATACATTGGTGATTAGATCGAGACGATACAGATGGATTGATTATGGCTTTTAGCTATTTATTAACGATAGAATGTAAGTCACTCATGTAGGATTCATTCAGCAATATCACCTGCACTAACACTATATAATAATTCATTTAATGATTCAGATATTTTTGTAATTTCAAGAGATACTATCTAAAATTTAAATAATCTACGCGTCTATACAGACATGATTCTGTATTAATTCTGTTCATTGGTTTATTTCTAAGGATAACAATATAAATCTAATTGGTTTTCTTATTTCATTTGTTTTATCTTTTATTTTACTTTATTCATTTTGAAATTAAATCAATTTACATATTTTATTGTTTTATCTTGTCTACAGTTTACATGTATAACGTATTATATTTCTACGTTTTATATTGTAGCCGTATTCCGGCATTAATTTTTTATGTACATGGGCTGTTTAGCCCATATAAAATATAAAAAATATAAATAAAAGTTTTGCCACAAATCTGAATTTTCTTATAATGTAAGCTGCAGTGTTTAGCTTGCTACTGGTCTACATTTCAGTCCTATGTTTCCGGTTCTTCCATATTTATAAGTCAACTAGAAATTTAGCAAACTTCCAACTGTAAAACTGGAATAATAAGAATTGCAATTGGAGAAAGTTACGTGTTTTTTTCACATTAGAATTTTTTTTTTTTAATTAATTTTAAATTTAATTCAATATTCAATTTATTAATTATGCGCATTATTTAAATAAAATAATTTTTTTCAAATTTATCTCAGAAAAGGAATTTTTAATAGAATAGAAAAACTTGTATTCTTAGAAAAAATGTATAAATTGGTATTGAATTCCCACTTGTAGTCCCCTCAGGTGGAAGATAAATTGGTCATTTCCAGGACACCTGCTTCTTTCAAATTCACCAATAGCAAGACCGAAGTAAAAAAAAGAGAGATAGAGAAACAGAAAAATTGGCCTTCTAGGAAGACTTTGCACATCTACAGATGTGCTGGGCAGAAAAAACTTGAACAGAAATTGTGAAAAAAAAAATTTTTTCTTTTAGAACAAAATTAATTTAAATGATTAATTAAATTATTATTCAATTACTTAAAAAAAAAATAATAATAAATTTTGCAGTAAGAGGAAGAATTGTGAATCGTATTAAATTTTCTAAATTGGGCCGAAATAACTTTCTTTTTTTTTAAGGCCCTCGGGCAAATGTGGATTTAAAAAAGTGGTTGTGTTTATGTAAGTGTGTTTGTTGACACAGTAAAGGATATCTAGCATGCGTTTGTAGCACTTTGGACAACGCTGTGAAGTGAAAACCCGGTCCAGAAAAGGTAAGTCATTCACTAAACAATAGATTAGATCGACTAGAACGATGCCAAAACCTGGAATTTTTAGCCTATTTGTAGAACACGTCGTCCTAGCACGCCAATAACCAATTAAACAAAATCCACATAAAACATTTGAAATTTAACGGTACAAGTTTCGCAGACTATCCAAAATCAATTTTTTTTTTATTTCGAAAAAATGCTCCAAATAAAAGCGACAAGTTTTAATATGTCCAGCTAACATTCCAAGTTTAAAGGAAGATCATTGCAGTTGTTTTCAAAGAAAATACTCATTGCAAAGTCGCCCTACGAGTTTTTACCGATTTTTTCAAATTTACAATTCTATCAGTGCTTCTAATGTCTATTAATAAATAGTATACACGTTGGTAAAACCATACATTATACTGAAGTGGTGCTTTCAAGTAAAAATATAATGCTGCTGTTTCCCCAGAACCGCTCAAAAATAATTTTTTCTGGGAATATGTTTGAAATAAAAGTGATAGGTATTTTTTGTGTAGAAAGAAAATCGTTTAAGAAAATCGAAAGAAAGTGAGTTTAAAGAAAATCGTTTGAGCTGTTTTTGAGAAAATCATGAAAAACTGAAAGACTATTCAGTAAAGCCGCACATCCTGTCGGATGCCCTGATAATCCTGCTCAAACGGAATATCCAGTTTGTGCTTGTTACGAATTTTCGTGTTTGGTAATGCTAAAAAAAAAGAAAGAAAAAGAGACACACTTTCTGATTCGGGAGCTCTAATTAACGTGTATCTCGGTTGATACATTACATCAATAATTGATGAATTATTCAGAAAAACATTAACTTGATGCTAATACTTTTTCATGCAGAAAGAGAAAGTATGAATAAAGCACAAAGTATCAAATTAAATAAACAAACTTTTGCTTTAAGCTAAAATAAATATGTATATTAATAATAAATTACCAGTAAACTACAAAAATATTTCAAACTAATATTAAAGTAGTAACAAAACATGAAAACTTGTGAAAGAGTTGGGGTTAAAAGTGTAATTTCGTTAATATTATTAGAAAATACCTCTCAGAAACAATGCGAGACAATAAGAGAGCAGCGAAGCAACAAGAGAGAACGGGCGAGGGAATTAGAGCGAGGCACTTTCTACCAACTTTAAAATAGATAAAGTTTACTTTGGGATTAAGTACATAAAGATGTAAGCAGATGAAGTTTTCTGTATCTCTTTTAATATGAACTTAAATATGGAGAGGATGTATACGTGTGAGAGAGAAAGAGAGGATAGGAGAATAAGGGATGCAGAAAGTCAAGGCAACAAGATCCAAGATCTTGATCATAGACAGGACGAAGTAGAAAAATAGAAGAGGTTTTTCAAGAGCTGAATAGTGATGTGCATGGTGTAACATAAATTGTTTTGGTTAAAATATAACAAGGGCAAATATTTCCTCTACTAACGTGCCCCCATACCCAGCGCTTAGTGTGATGGGGAAAAATTGGAAAAATGAATGAAAAACAACGTGATGGAAGCAGTGAGTTACGCCCCTTCTACCAGACAAATATTTCCATATTTTATAAAAGGGAAAAGAGAAAATAATAAATCTCACTTTGAAAAAAATCATTTCCTTTTTGATTACGAATTATTGGAAAACTCTTTTAAACTTTTTAAAAGTGGAAATTTAATAAGAGTTGTTAAATTTTCTATTTAATATTCCCAAATAATTCCGTAATAACTTGATATAAAATTACAATCTAAATTATTTTTCACAATTTACTCAAACTATGGAATACATATAGTTTCTCTCTGTTATGCTGAAACACCGTTGAAAACGTCACAAGATTCGGCATACTGACGGCTGAGCTCTTTGGCAAAACCAACTTTAGCCAACAACCAATAAGCTACAATCCCACCCCTTGCAAGTCAACAAAGATAAGAGGCTTCCGCTTCTTAAATAGTAGTATTTTTACTATATATACAAGAGTTTCAAGAGTTTCATGAATGCCACCGTCTGCAAATTACGCCCTATTCTTCAGTTTGTGGATTGTGCAAATCAAATAACTACTTATTTATACTGACTTTCCCGTCTACCAGATTGCCGTCAAGTCCATTTCCTTCATAATTCTCTGCCCCATCAATCACCGTTCCTCCACCGGACCTCTACCTGCCATCTTTTCCTCCACTTCATCCTCCCCGCAGCGGTGGTCTCCCTCTTTTCCTTTGCAAAAATGGACTCCACCGCTTAACCCGCTCCGGTAATCACTCAAAAGGCATCCGCCGTACATCACACAATTAGTCTTTCTACCACGGTTTCTTTTAACTCCATTTCCCTTCTAATATCTTCATTTCTTATCTTTTCCATTCTTCTTCTTCTTCTTCTTCCAACTCACCTTTCCAGTAATCATTTCTATTGCACTTATATTGCTAACCAGTGTGTTTCTGGTGGCCCAAGCTTCTGCTTCGTAAGTCAGAATACCTTCAACTAGGAATAAAATATCCTTTTTCTACATTCTTTGGAAATGATTTTATTCCAGAGTACTGCATAAAGTATTCTCATTGTTCTATGCGCCTGTACACACCTACTCCGGATTTCCTTTGCGCATCTTCCATCCTAGCAGAGATTCCAAGTATTTGAAAATATCTATCTTCTTTACAGGATCAAACAGCCATCTGAATATAACCTCAGATTTTATGCTAATAGATTCAGAGATCATTTAAAACATAAAGCATTAATGAAAGAAATATGAGACAATATTTGATAACCACTTTTAATATACAGTCATGTCGAGGTGTAGTGGGAGCCAAGAAAACAAAATCATGATCGCGATGTAGAGGAGATAAACAAGTAAAACTAGTGGCAGACGTAAAGTAAATTGTTTCTGGTTAATCTGCTATTATTCTATTGCGGATTCATTCAACAGAAGATGGATTGCATTTAGGCCCATATTATTTCCAACTCACACTCTTAACAGCATCATCAATCAACTTTCAAAAGTACCTTCCAGTTCTGAGAGGTTCCTCCCAGATTTTAAATACGACTCCAGAGATTCACCAAGTTTTGGAAGTCGCCGATATAAATTCACTGATTTCAAACGCGGTTAGTGGTGTGGCTGGAGGACAGAAAGCAGTGGGGAAAAAAGAAAAATTTGCCGATATTATAATTTAACCCAAACAAGTTACCTTACACCATCCAGATCACGATTGCGCTCTTGAAAGCATCTTCTAGTTTTCTTGTATGTTGCGATCCTGATCTTGTCCCATGACTTTCAGCATCCCTTATTCTCGCTCTCACTGTTTCTCACACATACATCCTCTTCATATTTAAGTCGATATTAAAAGAGATGCAGAAATCTCAAATGCTTACATCTTTATGTATTTGATCTCAAAAATAAACTTTTATCTGTTTTAGACTTGGTAGAAAATGTCCCCACTCTAATCCCCTCCACCACCCATTCACTCTTACTGCCACCTTGCCTCGCATTGTTTTTTGAAAGGTATTCTCTTTTATGAAAGGCAAAAGGCTTCAGTATGAGAAGGGAAAAATGGGTAAATCGAATGAGAAAAAGCCGTGGTGAGTTATCTCTTCCACTAGACAAATATGTCCATATTTTATAAAATTTATGTAATCGATGTTTAAGATCGATATAGAGGCAGGAAAGTGAAAGAAAGGGAGAGATATTGAGACACATTGAATGAGCGAGGGCTATCTATATATATACATATGTGTGTGTATGTATATATAGTGAAAATAGGTGTATAAGGTTGTAAAATCCATTTCTTTACACGTTATAGTTCGCTGCTGTTTTGTATAGAGTAGGCACTGGCGCACTAGTTTTCATAACAACACTAAAAATAGAATATTGTTCATGAATTGGGAAATGATACAGATGAACATTGATTCACTTGATATAAATGAATTTATTTCTTGATATAACTGGGATGCTGTTGGTGAGCTGTCTCTGTGTATACAAAAAAAAAAAGCTATCCCTATTCTGGAAGAATCGAATCAATTTCAAAGCGTATTGCAGCGCTTTCTCCCTTATTCCTCCGGTCTGCCTATTTGTCTTATTCCTCCTACCTTCATGAAGAAATTCCTCTTCACTCTGCTCTTACAAGTCAACCTGGAAAAGCTTTTCTACACCGTCTTCTTCTTCTTCTTTAAACCATATTTCTTTCTACCTCTCCTTTCTTCTATTTTTTACCCTCACAGTTTCCATAATTTCTAGTGTACGTCAAGTTACATTACAGCAATCATAACTAATTGTTTAACAGCCCCTAATTAGTAACCCACGAAAATTTTTTTTATGAAGAAATAAAATTCTGCAATAAATGTTCATCTTTATTAACTTATTACTTTCTCTCACTCCTAGTAAGAGGAAGTATTGTAATCGTGCCGAATTTTCGATATCGAGTTTTCACAGGAAATACACGTTTTAAGGTCACCTGAATCCAATAAAGTGGCTTTTAGAAAATGATCTGTTCATGTGCGTGCATGTGTGTGCGTGTATGCATGTATGTATCTATATGTGAACAGGATAGCTCAAAAAAGAGAAATCGTAGAAAGTTCAAACTTGATATTACGTTTAGGTATACCCATGGGATCCGACAGCAGGTCATCTGTCAAAATTCTTCAATCGGAAGTACCACTTTACTAAATAGTTTTTTCACTTACTTGCGAATTTCTTAAAAATGGCTCCGACGATTTTCTTCAAACTAGGAATGTGAACTACACATATAAAGCTACAACTTTTATTTGAAACATTTCTCCTGGTAAAATCATTTAAGGGGGCTTTTGGGGGAGGTGTGGGGTTATGTTTTTCTCTAAGTTTATCATAGTACAGAAGTACCATCTAAACAAAATTAATTAGGAATAAATAGATCGTCAAAATTCCTAGTTTGAAGAAAACTAGTGTACCGGAAGTGCGTTTTTACTGAACAGTTTTTTTAGTTTTCGACGAATTTCGACGAACTACAACGAATTTCATTAAACTTCGCCTTCTATGAAATTTGTCAGTTACAATTTTGAAAACTAGTAACAGAAAATTGTGTGAGCGTTTCACACCAGATTTTTTTTTTATTGCTTTCTTTCTGTGCAAGCTTTTCTCCTTAATTTCCATATCATATAGACTTTTAAATATAAATTTTCCTTTCTTAGTTTTCTCCGCCCAACTTTCTCAAAAAAAAAAAAAAAAAAAAAAAACACTTTGGAATGACCCCTTTTCTTCAAGAATTAGTTTTTCTGATATTCTGGGAAACGCTGAGCGCTGAACTTTTCTGTTTAAATTTGCCATTTCGGTTTATTGCATATACTTATGTCCTTTTTTTCCCTCTTACTCCTGAAAAAGGAAAGTGTTGCGATCGTTTCAAATTTTCGATATCAAGTTTCCAACGGGTTTCGGGAAATTTCCCGCCACCCGAAAAACCAGAAAATCAGCAAAAATTATATTTATTTGAATAATTCACAGCTTTTTTCCTCAGTACATTTACAAAATAGATAATTTTCTCAAGAAAATATACGAGTAGCTTGAACTGTTGTGAAATTCTGACATACTTTGTTAAAGGTATAATGAGTAAAATGAAGAAAATTAAAATGATTAATTTTTCCATAAAAATGAATTAGGTAGAATAAATTTCCTTCGGGGAAAATCAACACAAACAGTCGAGAGATGATTTTTAATTGAATTGAAAATGTACGTATTCCAATTTTTTTTGGGGGTGGGAGAAAAATTCTACGAGGAATGAAATTTAATTTAGCCGAGCAGAGGACAGAAAAAGTAATGCGGACAGTTTGGTTAGTTTGTAAGTCAACCACTCGTAAATAAAATATTGTGCAAAAGAGAGCGCCTCTTTACCACTCTTTATTTCCGTCCCGCCATTCAGTCTGACTGCCAGCTGTTCTGCTGAAGGCCAGTACAGCTATTAAACTCCACTGGCTGAAAGAAAACCACGGAGAGTGTAAAAATAAGGACTTACTACAATTACGTGAAAAGGAGTCCGTGTACTCAACCTGTTCATCCCGCCACAACTCTTAGTCCTTTTAATTGTTACATTTAACCTTTCCCTTTGTAGTAGAAAGACCTTATTTCTCACAAACAATTTTCCTACAGATTTCTGGCTGAACTCACATATATCTTTTAAAGTGGTAAAAGTTGAAGTATTTCTTTGCCAAGATGCTGGATTCTTAGGTTTTTGTTCGTTCAAAAAACTTCCTACATTTTCTTTTTTCAAAAAAAAAAATCGAACTATCAACGAGTGCCGTTTGAAAGAGAAAAAAATTACCAAATCACTTCTCAGAACAAGAAAAAGAAGAAGCTTCATAACCCAGCCTGCTTATTGCAGAGATTGATGGTCTGGCTTTGGGCTCGCTGTATCTCCGCCTATTCCAAGGTGGCATATTCATACACATATGAGCCCAATTTGCATTCTACGTCAGTTTTGAAGAGTCTAAACAACTGTCTGTGGAGAAGATGTATTGAACAAAGAAGTGTTAAAACAAGAAATGCAGTCTATAAACAGTTTCTGAGGGCTCAATCTGAAGAAGAAATTATAAACCAGCAATCTCAAGGAAAATGTCTAAACGCAATCGAGAATTCATCGAGAAGAGTTTATGAAAACATATGTCAGTTTCGAGCTGCCCAGATTCAGTACCGAGACATTATCGTCAGCCAAAGCCTGGCTAGTTGCTCTTACAATACTCTTATACTTTTTACTAAGTAAAACATAATATACATGTCTGAATGATAAGTAAAGCAGTGCATCTCTTTTCAATTCGAACAACATCATCATTTCCAGCCATTTCATTCCTCAATAGTATTTTCTACTGCAGTAGATTTGGCTCTTCTCCGACCTACCAGTAATTATTTTAATATTTAACTAGCTGAAACAGTACATTAATGATCTGTTTGATTATTTAGAGTGCCTCTATACTAAATCAAATAAGGAGAACTTACTTGAAAAGACTGGTGATATCTTCTTATTCTACTCTCCAAAATGGATTTATAGAAAAAGGAAAAGAGAAACTGACAAAAAACCTACCGCCAGAGCTGCAATTAGTATCTTTATAATAAAAATAAAAATGCTGAAATAGAACATAGACCCATTTCCAATTTATTATTAATGCTAGTAATTACATAGACGATTTTCATTAGTTTCGATTTAATTTAGTAAAACAAACTATTAAAAAAATAATAATAATAATTTAAAAAAATAAAGTGGAGCCATAAGGCTGTAAATTAATTTTCCCGTTTGTAAACTTCAAGTGTTTTCATTTCATTTAAAGGAAAATTGTTTATCCCAATTGCTTGAAGGGAATGATACTTGAAGGAAACTCATTTTAGATGAACCAAGAAACTGAAAAAATTATTTTTTTTCATGGTTAAGCTCGGCACGAAGAGACTCATAGGTTCAATCATTGATATTCGAGTGCTTTCAATTTTACCTTTTCAGTTTACTCACGATACGAGCATTATAGCACGATATAAATATCTGGCATGAATTCAGCTGCTCGGTCTAATCGGTTGAATAAAGTGTGATTAAATTTTCTTCTTCCCGATTTAATCAAGACAGTATCAGTACCAGTGGAAACTGCAATAAATCTAAAAATAAAACATTAATAACGCAGTAAGCTCAAACATGATACCCCGAATTGATGCCACCATTAAAGGATCTACTCGAAGATTTTGTTCAGAATCCGTCAATCCGGAAGTGTAACTTTACTGCGCGTCTTTTCTATCACTTATTCGGGATATTCTAAAAAAAAAAAGACTCTCTCATCTTTTAAATTTCATATTCAGGCCTAAATCTTTTGTGTAATATGTTTACAGGAAACATTAATCTTTGATGTGTTCAGATCTTGGATATTGCTTTCATTAAATAGAAATTTAATGAAAATTTTCTGTCTGGTTGAAGGAAAACAATGTTTTAATTTGCGAAGTATAAGAGTGGATGAACTTTGGTGTTGAGACACTGAAAAATGTAAAATAAGTAAAATGTATCATCTACATTAGTTCGAAGTGTTGTTCAACAACAAAACAAGTTTTAAGTGAAGTAGGAGGTCTTCCGTTCTGGTTGTTGGCAACTCTTAAGACAATCGTTAAAGTTATACCAACCGTGGAACTTTCAACCCCCCATCTCTCCTGGACCAACCAAAACAACACTTTGTTTTTAGGGTTAAAGTATTATTTAATTAATTCCAAATTGGAATTAAAAGAGTTTGATGATGCGTTACGGAGGTGGGAGGGAGGGAGAAGAAAAGTATGAGAAACTTGCAGTTATTAACTGTATCCTATCGCCAAGCTCCTATTATAACCCGCCTCTTTCGCCATTGTAACCTATCTTACCACTCTAACCTTTCACTAACCTTTCTCAATCTACCATAATCTTTCCTCCACATTATTTACTACTTAGAAAATCCTAGGCAAACTTTTCTATAACTATATCTTTCTTTTAACATTCTCTTATTGCTTACAACCGGAAGTAATGCGATCGTGTCAAATTTACGAGAATGAAATTCCCACCAGAAATACCTGGTTCGAGATCTGTCTCGAGTCCGAAAAAATGGTTTTTAGGTTGTTTTCCGTCAATATGAGTTTGTTTGGCTAGCACAACCCAACAAGGGAAAATCGCTGAAACTTTAAGTGATGTTAGGGAACCCGTCAGTAAGGTTTTGATCAAAATCGGTCAACCGGAAGTACCACTTTACTGAATGGATTTTTTCAGTTTTTTTTTCGATTTTCTCGGACGGACATTTGAAATTTTTTGGGGGGCAAATTCATTTAAGTGGTGTTTTGGGGGAGGAAAGAAGTTATATTTTCCTCTAGAGTGCCATTTCGGTTTAATTTGCAAA
This sequence comes from Triatoma infestans, assembly GCA_011037195.1. NCBI lineage: Eukaryota > Metazoa > Arthropoda > Insecta > Hemiptera > Reduviidae > Triatoma > Triatoma infestans. Next base: position 44,391 of record JAAEAF010003930.1, read on the forward strand.
ACTTTCGTCTATATAACATACAATTATTATTATTATTTGTCTGTGGGGAGGGAAACCCTACGCTATCCAAAACCTCACTGGGCCCATATAGCTACCCAAGAAAAGCAACAACAAACCGGGTCTGTAACAAAAATCCAGAACCGGATCTAATCCATCTAAGATTCACCGCACTCCGAATAAATCGGACAATAACCTTAAGTGGAAATAGCCTAAGCTCTTCCACAGACAACCTATTCCGACCAAAGGTCCTGAACCTAATTTCTTCACAACCCAAGCAATCAGTCATAAGATGAATGGGTGTTTCCTCCTCTGTCTCACAGACTCTACAAAATGGATCCGGCATGAGCCCCATTATGTAGAGATGTCTCCTTAAACCATAATGTCCAGTAAGAGATCCAACTAGATGCCTGAGAGCGCTCCGTGAAAAACACAGCAACGTCTCACTAATGGCCTTGTCCATTTTGGACTGCCGAAAACCAACTGAGCTCATCCATAAAAATGAAACATACAATTAAATAAGATGCCAAAAATCAGAGTTGGAAGAAAAGTATCTCACTTAAATACTTCTGACCGGAAGTGCGATTTATTTAATAGTTGTTTGAGTTTACTCTTTTGTTCTTTTTAATAAAGACCCCAATGGGCTATTAGCGTTTGATATGCTAGCTTTGCCTCAGAGAGTTACCACTTTTGTTTGGAACTTTTTTCAGAGAAAATTGATTTTCAAGAGGTTCTGGAGGGCAGGAAGCCTTCTGAGGAAATATTACAACCTTAATATTTTCGATTTTTTTTTTTTAATTTAAGGTGCGTCCTCATCTGTGGTAATTGGGGCCTGGAGTCTTCTCAGCTACATCCTCTTCACTGCCAGCCTCCGGACAGTTACAGACAACACTGTCCATCACCCGACAGTGAGCTTGTCAACGAAATTGTGTTGTCACCGGAAATACAAGTTTTGATGCCTCAAGATTACAACAACAACAACAAAATGTAAGAGAAAGTTGTTTTGAGTGTTTTTGACACCAGATTTTTTACTGGCCCATACCGGTTTTTTCCTGGTGAAACACAACCAAAAATTTTTGGTATTAAAGTGAGGGAACTTCAACCGTTCATTAAAATGATGTATAACACAAACGTGAGAACAACAGGTAGATTAACGGGCACAGAACATTGCACCTGAATAATTTAACATGCTAATTAATTCGCGCTTCATAATTTACAGAGCTTATTTATTTTAGTATTTTTGAATTCTAAGAAATTCGACTAATTAAAATTTACTTTTTGTATTAGAATTTTAAATGAGTACACTTAGAAAAACATTATGAATATAAACAGGAACTCTAAATAAATAAAAAAATAATTAGTTCCTTTAAAAAAAAGAAGCAAAATATCGGTGCTCAGAAGCTTCGAACTCATAGCGGAAATGTTAGGGATGAGAGCGCGCCCAGCTGAGGAAAGTTGTGTCTTTACTTGAACAACTTTAAGCTAATGTCTTCCTACAATCCACCTACTTCCTCCACGCCCCTTTCTACAGTCAATCCTCCCATCAACCCTATGAGAGTGAAGGGATCAAACTATTTTTAGGTTCAAATTAAATCTGTGTGCGGTAACAGTTTGTGGTAATTGCCTTCTTCTCAGCACACAGAGTTTCTACGTTAAAAGTCATTTTGTAATTTCAACTCGCCTTAATTTCTGTATAATTGAGCCCCTCACCCACCGCCCTTCCTGGTTTAGCGAACGTTTAGAGACTCTATCTTTTCCCCCATTCCACTCGTCCCGGAATTAGAAAAGAGGTTAGTTTATGAATTCATAACCTTCTACAACCATTTCTACATTTATTTACTTCTACTGGTGCTGTTTGAGCTGGTGCATGTGTTACTTTGGCCAACTGGCTGGGAACTACGATCCAACTACTTTACAACGTGGTGAATGTTTTGAATGTTAGAGGTTTATTATTGAATCAGTTGTATTTGGGGGAAACTGTTTCCAAAATGCTGTTTCCACCATGCACAGCGCTGTTCGACAAGGTTAGTGGTTGACCTATATGTGTAGAAAGGGAGAATGCCTGTAAAGCCAGATTCGTCTGTGGAAAGAATTATTTGAAAGCGCCCCTGGGTTCCCATATGACTGCCCAAACTTCGGAGCCTACTCAGTGCACTCCAGTCTTCCGGGCAGTTCCCCTCCCCCCCATGCTACAGTAAACACTGCCCTTTATTGGAATGTGAGCTGTAAAGACATCTACGGCGAGAAAATTTGCGGAAAGCATGCTGGACTAGAATTCGTCAGTTTCCGTTGCTAGTCCAGTGCGCATACCACTTGATTCATATTTATGGGAATAGAGCTGAAGTGTGTCTAATGGTTAGCAAAATAGAGACATGTGGAAGCGTAACATTATTTATTTCCTCCGGGGGGGGGGGGGAGAAGCATATGATTATTTCACATCAACTTTTTTTTTAAATAAGTTTTAAGTATTTACTAAAATTGATAATGTAATTTAATTAGAAATAAATCATTAGATGTAACATAAACAAACGTTTCCAAATTAACGTTTCGCATGTTTTGGGTAGACCATTACATTACTGTTTACTTATATTATGTTAGGTGGCTTGCAAATACGAGTAAAACGAAAGTTTACCGGGTGTTTGACGTATTTATTAGCGAAGTGGGTATTTACCTTTCCGTTATGGTTACATGCTAGGTATTGATAATTATTAAATTAATAAATCTGAAAATATTCATTTACCCCAAATAATCGTCGAGTCAGTGAAATAGTACTGCATTGTAAAAAAAAGAAAAGATTACTTTCTTTTCTCATAATAAGAGGAAGTATTACGAGCTATGCAAATTTTTGGAAATTGGGTTTTCCCCGGAAATACATGATTTCAGGTCCTCTGAGTTCGAATAAAAAAATGTATTTAGCTCGTGTGTGTGTGCTTTGAACAAAATATCTCAAAAATAAAAAAATCTGGTGTGAAACAACTCACACAATTTCTGCAGTTTACAAAATTATAACTGACAAATTTAGTGAAATTCCTCTGTGTTTTTGATGGAGAAAATCGTGAAACTAAAAGAAACTGTTCCACACCTGTGAATTTTTTTATGAAAATGATACATTTCTTGTCTGTGCAGTGAGCCTTTCAAGTTTAAAGAAAATTATTATAGCCATTAGAGAGAAAAGGTTAATACACACAAACCTATAATGTAAAGTGGCGTTTCCGGTTAATTGATGTTTTTCCAGTAGTTGGAAATCTATCGATGCTTCCAATGTATATTAATATTATATAATATTATATGGTACTACCATGCATTGTATTAAAGTGGTACAATAGAGAAAAGTTTAGCGCCACTGTTCCTCCAGAACCCAAAAATAAATTTTCCTGGGAATATAATATTTTAAATGAATAGGTATTTATATGTGAAGATAGGACACGAAATTTAAAGAAAATTGTAGAAGCCGTTTTTCATGAATATCGTGAAAAACTGAAAAAAGAAAACAGTAAAGCTGCACTTCCGATTGATTGATTTTACCCGAAACTTTTAGAGCTTCCTTCGATTTTGCGCTTTAAAGATATTTCCTTCCAAAACATATACCTGTGTAACTGGTGAAAAATCAATTCCAAAATTTGCCACGATTCCAATACTTGGTCTTTGCTGGACTGAGAAAAAGGAAACATTCACACGACTTTCTTTGGTTGCAATTTTATATAGTTATTATTGATAAATTGGAATGTTTACGAAGTTTTGATTGGCATCAATAGTTACGAGAACCTAAACTAAAAACCCTTGACCTTAAGACCCGTTCCACAAATGTGACCTTCTCGCTAACCGGAACAACCCTGAAATTTACTTATTCGAAAAAATGTTCAAACAAAAGTGATAGACCACAACCAACCAACCAACCACCACAACTAAAAGGGATAGACCTATATATTTTTTCTGTATAGGTATACGAGCATGGGATGATAAGTTTCTGACCTCCAAAATAGACGGCGCCTGAGCGCCATTTTGACCACTGCCATCTTGAAATGCCATCTATCTTTCGTATAACCTAAACATTTGGTACAGCTACTTTGTGCTGTTTTTAATCTATGACTATTTAAAGTTATCAAGTTTTGCTGTCACCAAGAATGCAAAAAATCGAAATGCGAGCCGCCATAAAGTATTTTTTTTTTAAACAAAGATTTATTTCCTACAGATATAAAGATGAAGTTAGACATTGGAAGAGTGGCTCCTTCAGTTGCAACTGTCAAAATGCGGATTTTAAACGTGGTCGTACGAGCATTCAAGATCCGAAAAAAGCTACAGATTTTTTCGAGCTACAACCGAAAAAATCATCCAGAACTCCAAAAATCCGTTATGAATGATCACCTGTTGAAATTGACAGAGGTAGCTGAGATTGCTGGCATATCGGAAGAATGGGCGTATCACATCCTAACTGAAATCTTGGGGCCCGTTTCAAAAAACATATCGAAACTGCAACGCGTGATGGTATCGGAACAATGTTTGGCACACTACGAATCCAACCTAACAGAATTTTTTGCGGCAGTTTGTTACTGTGGTCAAAACCTGGATCTACCATTATACGCTCAAGACCAAATAGCAATCGAAACAGCGAAAGATAAAGGATAACCAACGCCAAAAAAGGCGTGAAGCGGCCAATTTTCGGGGAAGGTAATGACCACAGTTTTTGGGCGCCAAAAGAATCTTGTGGGTAGATTATCTAGAAAAGCACAGGACGATTAACAACAAATATTCTAATCTTTTGGTCCAGTTGAAGCAAAAAATTAAGGAAAAATTAAGGCTTGGATCCCCCACAAAATTAGTATTATTGAAACTGTACAATGATATGGACGAGAGGGGAATTTCCAAGCGAATGGAAAAATTATTTAATTACTCCTATATTGAAACCCAATAAAAATAGACAGCAGTGTGAATCTTATCGCCCCAAAGTATAATAATGAAAACACACGAAAGAATGATTAAGTACAGATTAGAGTGGTGGCTAGAACATAATAAAATGTTACCAGAGAGCCAGTTTGGGTTTAGAAAGGGAAAATCTGTACATGATTGTCACATACAATTAAGGATATTTTCTTAGGATTTACAACAAATAAAGTAACTTTAGTTTTGTTTTTAGATTTTACTTCTGCGAACGATAACGTTCAACTTCAAATTTTGGCTGAAAAAATGAAAATTCAAAACTTTCTTACCAAATTTATAAAAAATATTATTGATTTAATTTCAAATAGAAACATATACGTAAAATTAAACGACAAAGTAGAAGGGCCACTATTAACATCAATTGGATTGCCTCAAGGGAGCATTTTGGCCCCGATATTATATGCCGTATATGTTAAAGATTTGGAAAACGTAAAACTGCTACAGTACGCAGACGACGTTTGTATCTATGTAACAAAGAAATCTATTGAAGAGTGTATACAAGAAATTAAAACAGCTGTAAGAAAATTGTATCTGTGGACGATTAAGATCCATATCTGAAACAAAATCAAGTTTAGTCACGTTTACGAGGAAACATAGGTTAAATATCTCCAATGAGCTGTATTTAAAGCGGCTGTAAGTTTCCTTGTAGAACATCAGCTAAATTTCTAAGTTTAATAATGGACAAAACTCTTAACTGGAAAACTCATGTTAAAAATAAATATAGAAGCCAAAATTGGAAAATACATGAACATTTTAAGAGCCGTATGCCATAAAAATTGGGGCGCGGATCCAGAAATTTCTTTATTGCATTACAGAGCCACCATAAGGGCAATATTAGATTTTGGATGTTTCCTACATGGACTAGCCAAAAAGACAGTTTTGTGGCCATTAGAAATATTACAAAATAAGTGTCTAAGGCTATGCTTGGGATTTCTAAACAGTACACCAATAGATATTTTATTTGCAGAAGCTTGTGAAACCCCAATAAGGCATAGAATGCAGATTATTTCTGATAGATACGTAATCAAATTAATGAGCAGAATAAGCAAATTGTATACTCAAATTAGCGTATTAAATGAAAAAGTACTGACACACTCCTTTTGGAAGAAGAAAGATGCACCTATTTTTACTGACAATTTCATGTACACTTCACAATTCAGAGAACTCGTAATTTCAAGCGATATACATCCTATATATTCCACTGAGTACAAATATATTTACTGTAATATTAATACTCACAAATCTGTGGATCTCAGAGCAATATCCAAAAAATGTAGAAATTCTGTGTTTGAGGAATATATGGAACGAAATTGGCCGCAAAATTATAGAATATTTACTGATGGTTCCAAGTTGGATAATAAAGTAGGGTGTGCCTTTTATGGTATTTATGATCCCCAACTGAAATTTTGTGAATTAGCGCAGCTAAACCAAATGCCTCTATCTATACTGCAGAAACCGTAGCTATTATAATGGCCCTTAAGTATATTCTTAAACTATGTAATAATAACCAATATATAATACTGAGTGATAGCCAAAGTGTATTAAATAAACTAGCCAATTTGAGTAAATCTCCCAACTTGGACCATCTATTTATAGAAATACTGCAATAATGACTCTTTTAACGGAAAGGGGAATATCTGTGGTCTTTGTCTGGTTTAGAGGACATTGCGGTGTTAAAGATAATGAAATCGTGGACATGATAGCTGAAGAAGCGACTAAAACTGGAGAGGCCGCAAATATAAAATTAACCCCCTCAGCAGTCGTTGTTTGACCTTCAAACAGTCAACATCGGTAAAAAGTGTCTGTGTATTGCACTGTGCTCTATTCTTAATTCTCTAAATTTTTAGTTTTAATTTATTTTTATTTTATTCTATTACCTTTAGATTAAAATTTTAGTGATTTTAGTTTATTTTCCATAGTTATTATTACTGTGGGTCTTTTTATTTTTTTTATTTTTTATTTTTTTTTTATTCTATTTTTTTCCTTTCTTTTCTTTGCTTTTCTTTCGTTTTTTTTCTTCTTTTTTCCCTCTTATTTATTTAGTTATTATTATAATTAAAACCTTCTTCTGGTGAAAATGTCTGCGTGCAGCGGGGGCGTTGGGCCCCCGTCAACAAATACAAAGTCAGATAAGTTACATGTTGGTGACGGAAGTGCTGATAACATTGTCTGTGACACTAATACTACAATTAAGATTTGCGAGAATGATACTAACAATATGGAAGTGGAACAAATTGTTTCTAATCCCAATATGACATCTAATTCAACCCCAAAAACCTTGAGTGAACCTATGGTACGAGGTAATAAATGATCTGGGGATACAGTGTTGAGTAGCTTCAGTAAGGTTCATGTTCATGAAAACAGAATTCCTATTAAAAATCACCCCCCTAGTAAATCAGATTATATTAATAGAGCCGTTAAAAATCGTTACCGTAATACTGACAAAGGTAAAGCTCAGGTAATAAAGGCAACTTAGGTAAAGTACATAGGATGGCATTAGGTAAGTGGCTGTTTAAGTCATCAAACGCACATAAAGATGAAATAGTCGATATTTCAGTCACTGGTCAAAATAGAATGAAAGTAACAACACGCACACCACAGGCTGCCAATGATTTATTGAATCTTGAAATTCTCAAAGAAAGAGAAATAACTGCATACATTCCTAATTTTAGAGTCCAATGTACTGGCTTAATCAGGGATGTTGATGTTGACTTAGAGGATAATGAAATACTGACTGAACTCATATCTCCTTCACCCCCCATTGGGATTAGACGTCTTACCCGTAAAAAATATGTAAATAACAAAATGCTGACTGAAAAATTACCAATATGTTTCATTAATTTCGATGGACAAATTCTTCCACAGTACGTTTCATTGTATGGAGCAAAATGTAGAGTAGACCCTTACATACCTTCTATTAGACAATGTGAAAACTGTTTACGTTTCAGACACTCTGAAGATCAGTGTCGAAGCAAAACCAGATGCGAGCACTGCTCGGAAAATCATAATGTTAGTGAATGCCCTCTATCTGATGCTACAATGCCTACATGTGTTCACTGTAACGGTGATCACAGATCTACATTCCGAGACTGTCCCGTTAAAATAGCGCAAAATAATGAAATTAAAAATAAAATAATAAATAAAAGTTCTTTCGCCATGGTCACTAGAAATAAATTTGACGCTCTGAGCGAGGAAGAATTTCCTGAGTTACCTGAGGCCAGTTCGACAATACCAATCCTAAGAAAACAAGCGAAAAAATCTTATAAAATTAGACCCGTTAATAAGGAAATTTTGTCGAAACAGTTTCGTGATTCAATAAAATCAAATACATTTGATGACATTCCAATAGTTTACAGTAATAATGGCGAACAGATAATAAAACAAACAGAAAGTAAAACTCACAGACCAACTAAGCAAGTTAAACAACAGAAAACACCGACAAACTATCAACTTAATTAAACAGAATTTACAGACAGACAAACCAACAGTTGAAAATACTCAAGATCGTAGTGTAGATTATATATTACATTTGATACATAAAATAAATAATGTACATTCCAACAAAAACGAAATATTGAAATTCATAACGTATAATTTAGAAGAAATTCTTGCTAAATTTATTAATAGTAGTAATAATACTATAGATTCTCCTCAATTAATAGAAACTAGCAACACGACTGACAAACATGAATTACAAAGTACACATAATACTACACAAAACAAATCATAACTTTATCAGTACTAGTACCAACTTCACAATTCTTTTTACATTTATTACAATCACTCACCCACAAATTCCATACTTAAAACATTTTCAATTTACAATAAAAATTTACAAGATTTTAGTTTAACTATTAACAAAATATATTTTAAAATATTTTTTCATAACTACAAAAATCTTGCAAATAAATATACGTTCAATCGAAAGTAACAAAAACTATTTAGAATCGTATTTGAAGATAAATAAAGTAGATATAGCGGTAGTTTCAGAAACTTGGTTAAAAAAGAAGCGGAATTTCAGCGTGTCGGGATACGACATTGTGAGAGCCGACAGAAATGACGGCTATGGAGGCTCGTGTATAATTATTAAAAACCATCACAATTATAAAATTTTAAATGTCCAACAGGCATTTAATAATAACAAAATACAGACGAGCGCCATAACCATCAAATTGATGAAATTAGAACTTACAATTTTATCGATATATTGTGCCCCAAAACATAAAACTAAATCCAATGAGTGGGCAACACTTTTTAAAAGCTTGAAGAACCCAATTATCATTTGCGGAGATATGAACGCTCATCATTCTAGCTACGGTTGTGTACTGAATGATTACGAAGGCTCCGAACTAGTAGATGCAATTCATAATGAAAACCTCTGCATCATCAATGATGGCACACCAACTCTTCTATATAGACCAAACAGACAGCCTTCGGCAGTTGATCTCACTATTTGTTCACCGTCTCTTGCTACTAGATTGGAATGGTTTGTCATAGAAGAACCATTTGGATCTGGCCACATGGGCATACTAATAAACATTAACAATAACAACAACATTAACAACACTTACAATAACAATAATAGTAATCCCTCGTCTAACAAAAAATGGAATGTGAAGCTGGCTGACTGGAACAGCTACGCATTGTTAACAGAAAAACTTTTAGCAGAATTAAAACTAGGAGAAGACCCTCAGTCCAATTACAACAAATTCATAAATATTATACATCAGCCTCAGATCAATCTATTCCACAAATAAAGCCATATCTAGGACATAAAGCAAAATTCCCAGACTGAAAGAAAATAACATTTCAGCTTTGAAAACGTATAAAAACTCACCTACTTGGGCTAATTTCATAAAGTGTAAAAAGGCTACAGCTCAGTGCCGTCGAGTGTACAAAATAAAAAAGAAAGAAAAATGGATAGAATTCTGCTCCTCTTTTAATAAAAACACGCCAGTAAAAGAGATTTGGAGTAGGGTGAAGGCCCTCAGGCATGGCTTCCGAAAGGCGATGTCTACAAGTGGTGAATGGGTCACAGAATTTTTGAATTCCTTGACCCCTGAAATAGTTCCTGAGCGGTACCAACTGCCAGAAGTATCAGATAACTCTCACGCATTAAATAAACCTTTCGGTTATCCAGAGCTGCTTCAAGCGATCAAAGTTAACACAAACACCTCTCCGGGTGAAGATATGATCCACTATCCGATGCTTACGCATCTCTCGGAATCAGGGAAAAAGACATTATTCCACATTCTGAACGAAATTTGGACCAAACATGTAAGGGTTGAAGATTGGAGTAAACAAGTAGTCGTACCATTGTTAAAGCCAGGAAAAGATGTGGAGCGATATGAATCTTACAGTCCAATAGCCTTATCCTCTTGTACCGGGAAAACATTTGAGAGGTTGTTAAAAACAAGATTGGAATGGTGGATCGAATCTGAAAGTAAACTTCCTACATATCAAAACGGATTCAGGAAAAAACGCTGTACATTAGATGCACTGTCTAGTTTCATAATGGAAGTACATAATTTATTCTCCGATAACAAGTTTATGGTTGCCGCAAACCTGGACCTAACAAATGCTTACAACAACGTCCAGATTCCAATACTTATACATAAAATGATATCCAGTGCATCCCTACCAGGATCGTTCGCCACGTGTGTAACTTTCTTTCGACACGTTCCATACAAATAAGATATAATGGGAAAATATATGGACCAAGACAAACACATGTCGGCCTTCCGCAAGGAGCTGTATTAAGCCCACTGCTATTTAATATGTACACAGCAAACTTGGGTGAATCTATAGGAGCGGAAATCAGCGTCTCACAATTTGTTGACGACATAATACTCTATAGTAACCACAAAATATTGGAGGAAGCTATAAAGAAACTTGATAGAGCAATGAAACTATTTGACGGATGGTGCACTAACAATGGTCTCCTGCTCTCCGAAGAAAAGAGTAGCGTAACTGTCTTCACTCGTAAAAGGAGGTATTCTATACAATCTCCAGTGAAACTAGGAAGTTACCATTTACGAATAGAACCAGTAATGAAGACACTAGGTATGTTTATTGACGGAAAACTTCTCTGGAAACAACATATAAATTACATGATTAAAAAGTGTGAACAGTGCATCAACATTGTAAGATGTATTAATCACGTCAATTATGGGGCTGATTTAACAATATCGCTAATGATATACAGGCAGTTGGTATTGTCAAGACTAGACTATGGGTGCTTTCTCTATGGAGATGCTGCCACCACTCACTTAAAACAAATTGATAAGTTACAATATAAAGCCTTGAGGAGCTGTCTGGGCGCCCTGAGGTCTACTCCAACTAACGCTCTCTTAGCGGAATCCAAGCAGCATCCTCTGGCAATCAGAAGGAAGTTGCTGGCGTCACGCTTCATTATCGAAAGGCTTTACATTCAAAATCATCCTTGTATTCAAAAGATTTGTAGAATCACTCCAAGAGTATTTATAGAGAAATTTTGGCACAAAAAGAAGGTCCCCACTTTGGTTGAACAATTCTGAAATCTGTCACACTTCTCACAACAAATAAAACGTTACAAATTATTACCGATTTTTAGTTGTGATATTTTCTGCTCTATGAAATTTCTGAAAAATATTCACACTAATTTTTATCAATACAAAGAAAACGTTGCCAATTCTGTTAATAATGCGTTGCTTATGGACAAGTTGCACCGCTGCTTTCCTGGCGGTTACCAAATCTTTACAGATGGGTCTAAGAGTCGTGAGGGTGTCGGGTGTGCGATTTTCGACATAAACACTAACTCTACCTTGCAATTTAAACTAAACAGATACTCATCTATATTCACTGCCGAACTATTCGCAATATTCTAATGCTTACGATACATTGATACAATAGACCAACCTCTAGTACTAATTCTCTCAGACAGTAAGAGCGTCCTCGAAAAATTAAAAGACCCTGGAAATAACGCTTCCTCTCTAATTCTGGAAACAGTCCAATTAATAATTAACATTTTACAGAAAGGTAAATCAATTCATTTAATCTGGGTGAAGGGACATATAGGCTTGAGAGGAAATGAAATGGTTGATGTTAAGGCAAAGGAAGCCATAACACAACAAGAGATATCTCCAAATTCACTTTTAACATCAGACATAAAAAGTTATTTAAAAGCTGCTAGTTACAGTGAATGGGAGAAGGATTATAGCTTGTCAAAACAGTCTAAAGGCCGGTTTTATACATCTATACAGCCCTATATCCCCAAAACACCTTGGTTCCTCAAAATACTAATTGCAATAGAAAATTCCATAGCACAATTACCCGTCTACGATTTAACCATAATTATTCACCTCAACACCTAGCCAGAATTGGTATAAACGTAGATCCAAATTGTTCTTGCTCCCCAGATACTATAGCAGATACCAACCATTTAATATTAGAATGTTCCAAAAACAATAAAGGAAAGGACCAACTGTGGAAGGCTGTCCTAACAACGGGTTGCCCTCTCCCCGCAAATTTGAATACCATCTTGTCATTTGATGATGGTAGGATTTACATGGAAATATATAACTTTATTAAAAATAACAATCTGAAAGTCTAAAATTACATTAACAACCACAATAAAAGGAAAACAAAATAAATGAAATAAAATAACCAGGACATAACAAAAGAAAACCCAATGTTTACATCCCCCAATATCACTTACAAACTGGCTGTTTCGCGTAAGTTCAAGAGGCCAAAAAAAAAAAAAAAAAAAAAATCAGAATTTAAAAACCACATTACTAGTAGAATGCTCAATATCTGGCAATTAGAATATGAAACTAATTTAAAAGGAAAATTTTATTACAAATTGATGATTACGAAATTACCCAGACAACCATGGTTCAAAGGGCTGGGTCTGAACAAATATACAATTTGACGATTAATAGACTGAGATCGAACCATGCCATTTGTGGTGCCTACTTACATAAAATTAATGTCAGACCCTCCCCAAATTGTAGTCTGTGCAATACGCATGAAGACTTTAGACATATAGTAATGGAATGGCCTATGTTTAATGATAAAAGAGATTTAATTTTTAGAACCTTATACTAATATTTGGAGGCCCCTTTCCGTTATGAAGATATTATATTTTCTAATAATGCTTTTGTGTTGAGTGAATTAATAGAACTGGCTAGACAATATGATTGTGGTTAGTTAAAGTATATCTGTAGTATGAAAGGTGAGTGTATGCGATTAGGATTAAGTATTACGGGATTGGTTGGAATATCGAGTACACCATTCCATTTGTACATAGCATGTATATATTTCTGTATATAGTGTAAATATATTTCAGGTCTAATATACTAGGTTAAATATATAGAGGTGCGAGGAATATCGAGTACTGCGAAGAAGAAAGTTCTATTGATCAGGACACCGCTCCCATCATAAGTTCTCATTGTGATGGCTAAAATTCATGAATTGAATTTTGAAGTTGAAGCTGAACTCCCTGAAATTCTTGCTGGGAAGAAATATGGATCCAATTCCGAATTCATCACAGCGACGAATGCCTATTTTGCAAGATTGGAGAAAGTGCCTACATAGAAGGCATTTGGAGCAAGGGATAAATTTACGAAGAGATTCTTTAGAGAAATAAGATGAATTCATTTCATTAATTTTGTTTCTTCCTTGTTAGCTCGGAAACTTATCCTTCCATCCTCGTACACATTTTTTCTGCAACAGTATAAAAACTGTTTGATCAAGAAAAGCAGCAGTTTTTGTGGTTATTAGAGATGGGGAAGATTACCTTCCTGCAAAGGTTTTAAAAGTTTAGGTTAATGAAGGAATTTATTTGTTTGACAATATTATTTTTGTCACAGTTGTACAATTTATTTTTATTTAGAATTGTTAAAACAAATATTTAATAAATTAGCCAAACTATACAATAAATTAGGCAACAAAATCCGCACTCGTACTGAGACCACTGATGTACATGACAGCAGCGGGTTTTATGAATTAAAATCCCCGGACTGCAGCAACATTTACGTTGGCCAGGCAGGAGAAAACTCAGGGAACGATTTGCCGAACACATCAGATCATACAAATACAACGAAACTGACTCAAATTATGCCAATCACCTAAACACGAACAAATACAAACCCGACGACTTCTCCATCACGATGAAATTATTACACCCAGGCAAAAAAGATTCTTAATTCTGAAGGCTGTTTTAATGGCCAGTTTTTTGAAAAAGTTCGTGAATTTTTACGCAAAAAAACGACGACGTCTAGACGTACTGGAATAACTTGAAATATATAAACACAAGACACAAAACCTTATAAACGAACAGACAAACTTCGCAAGTGAACAATTATTCAAAACCATATTCCCACAATAACAATAAAATACGCAATAAACAATTTACAACTCACCTAAACCAAATTGTTCTTAAGTTTAAAAACCAAATAGATTTTAGTTTTAGTTTTAGATCTGCTAGTTTTTAAGTCTCTATATACGAATCATAACTGCCTTTATCTTTTATCATTAATTGTCTGTAACTAGTTCACAGCAGCCTACGGCTGACACAGTATTATTTCGCGGTGTTATAAATAAATAAATATAATAGTAAGACAGTATGGATAATTAATAATAAAGTAAATCTCCCTCAAACTACGTAGTTTAAGATATAGACCTCCCGTGTTGGATGTTTCCATTCTTAAAGAAAAATATGCCCCTTTAAGTACCCAAACTGTGTTTTTCCCAGTCAGGTACCATCCCCCCCTTTTTAACCTAGTTAGGCCCCAACAAAAAAAATTAAAGACCAGTCGTGTATAAACTAAATTTGCTCTCTGCCAATCTATGTTATCGCACTGTTTGATAAACGCATCCTGATGATGGGCGAACGCCCGAAACCGGTCGATGACCACAAAAAGAAGTAGGCTATACGGAAAATATCTCTAATAATAAAGCTCTTTACACACTAGACATTAGATGTTCTACTTTTTACGTTTTCCTACTCCTCCTTGTAAGGGAAGTCAAAGTTTCGAAATTGAGTTTTCACAGGAAATACATATTTTGAGGTCTTCTGAGTACGAAAAAAATGTTTGTATGTGTGTTTAAATGGCCTGTAGGTGTGTGAGTGTGTGTGGACAAAATATCTTGAAAATGAAAAATCGCAGGATGGTCCAACTTGTATTCCGTTTAGTTACTACTAATGCATCTGAAACAAAAGTTCCGGGCAAAACTCATCAACCAGAGTGTGGCTTTATTGAATGGGTTTTTTCTTCATTTTTTCTCCGATTTTCTCGAAACAGCTGCAACGATTTTTTTTTTTACCTCACTATACTATTTAGACACCACACAGGTAGTCATTTATTTGGAAAGTTTTTTGGGGATTTTTTTTTTTGTTGGTTCTGAGGGAACAGTAGCGTTATGCTTTGCTCTAAAATACCATATTTTAGCACAATATATGGTTCTATCACCTTTGTAATGTTAATATACAATAGAAGTATTGCTATAAGTCTAAATTTGAAGAAAACTGGGTAACCAAAAGTGTGACTTTACAGAATACATTTTACAGCTTTTTGGAATTTTCTCGAAAACGACTATAGCGATTCCTCTAAAGTTGGAATGCTAACTTCACAGATATAAATGTATTAGTTTTATTTGTAATATCCCCCCCCACAACAAACTATTTTGGATGGAAGTGCGGTAATTGTGGCGTTAAATTCAAATTGTATATTATGTAATTGATTTAGTTTTTTTA
The DNA here is from genome assembly GCA_011037195.1 of Triatoma infestans. Lineage (NCBI taxonomy): Eukaryota > Metazoa > Arthropoda > Insecta > Hemiptera > Reduviidae > Triatoma > Triatoma infestans. The sequence goes on from JAAEAF010003930.1 coordinate 60,061, forward strand.
GAGCGCTGTAGTGGGTCATACTATAATCATCAGTTCACTAGCTGCCAAGACTAGTAGGTTGGTACTTATACCTCACCTCACCAACTTTATATTTATGTCAAGACAAATACCTAAAATTTAAATTTTAAAAAAAATTGTCATTCTATATATAATGTAAAATTGTATTATTACAGGAGTGGGGAAGTCCAATAATTTGTTTAAAAACATCTTATAAAGTATCTACACACACACAAAGTTCTGTCATAAAATATTTTATGAGATTGTCATAGAAAAATATTTCAAATAATTTTTGAAGGCTTTAAAAGTTTTGTTAAAGGTTGCGCAGAGCTGGACATCTTGCCGAAGATAGCCGAATAGTAAAAAAAGGTGAAGAGGAGAAGCTTGAAGGCAAAGGCGAACAGAACAACCGAAGTTGAGAATGGCAGAGGGGAGTAAGGAAGGTTGCCTCAGGTATCCTTACGAGCGCCTGGGAGGCAGTCGCACAGAACAGTGAAAACTGGCGGAAACTTCTGCTTGAGGAGGCCATGTAGCGCCATTGATGACGGTGATTAAAGATTTATGTTTTTGGGTTAGTTAGTATTCTAAGTTTAAAGAAAATTGTTTTGAGCTGTTTGCGTAACTCAAAAATTCCACAAAAGTTCACATGTAATCTGTAGTTATGTAACCTATAGACAGAATCGCTTAAAAATTAGCAAGAATAACCCCCAATTCCTATATTTTACCAATGAAATATTTACTAAAAATACCGTTATTAAAGGAACGTTGTCACATATAAAATTTCCTAAATTGGCGGAAGGGAAAGTCGTATCAATGTTTTTCATATCAGATTTTTCTTTCGTTTATTTCATAGTTTTATTTTATGTAAAATATGTGATTAATGTAATTTAGTACAAGAAAACTTGAAATTATTCTGTAAATTATGGAAATATTTTAAGGTTTTTTTTCAGATTTTCAAAGTTTTCATGAATATATATTTTTGAGGCGGGTATTTTCACTTGGTGCGGCAAAAGGTAGCATAATAAATTTTACATAGTGGTTTGTCTGGTTAAACTTTCCTTATTTCCAAGCTCATTTTGGAGAGTGTAAATGAAATGAAAAGTGGGAAAATTAGGTTTATGGAAAAATTTCTTGTATAAAATGAAGAAATGGTTAAAGTTTTTCTAGTTTTCAGTAGATTTTCTCCAAACTGACAAAGTGAAATGTCAACAAAAATGATGTTCCACAATACACTGTGATAATATGAACAAAAGAAATGTCATTACAGCCGTAACCTGTTTGCCTGTATCCTCTGACACGTACAGCTACGAATTCAACCTTAGTTCTGCATTATTTTTATTGTACATTGTACCCTAAGGGTCGTTGTAGCCAGTCATTTCTTCATAGTGTCGACTACTTTTACTTTCTCTTATACTCCCCAGTAAGAAAAGACGAAATATCTAATTAGTGAACAAAATATTGAAAAACGAATCGTTGAAAGCTCAAACTATATACCGTTTAGCTAACTACTACAAAAACTAACAAGAAAGTTTTGGGCAAGTCCATCAACTAGAAGCACAATTTTACTGATTACTATTATTTTATTTTTTTTCAGTTTGTTCGCAATTTTCTCGAAAACGGATCCAACGATTTTTCTTTAAACTTTGTACACACTCTACGAACACAAATACCTATCACTTTTAATTGAAACATTTTGCTGGAAAAATTGAACCTTTTGTACATTGTTTACGTTACTAAACTAGTAAACATAATCATTTTAAAGACAATTGTTTTATTAAACTGTATTATTAATGAAGTTCTTACTGAAATCTCAGGGAATTTTTTGTACCAGACTTTTTTAACTTTATTATTATTATTATTTTTTTTTTTTGTATTTTGTGTAAGCCCCTCCTATAACATGTTATTAGGCATTCTTGTCTCGTTCTTCCCTCATGAAATTACATTTTTTACGGTCCACTGAATCTGAAAAAAATCCTGCTTGTAATACTCGGTTTGTATTTGTAAAATATAATTTAATCATGTAAATTAATTCAGCAAGTTCAGAATTTGTATTCAAGTCAAGGGGGAGAACTAAAAGAGAAAGTGACATAAAAATCAAGTATCACAAAAAGAAAAAATAATTTACTCATTTTTTTACTTTCTCTTACTGCTCTGTAAGAGAAAGTATTGGCAATCGTGGCAAATGTCGGCAACATACAATAACTGATCTAATCATTTTTTTTTTTTCATAATCAGCGGCCCACAAATCATCCATTACTAGTACAAACTCAATTTATAAAATAAAAAGGACATGAATGTAAGACTTGCTCTTTCCCTGTGCATGCCCGGTGCTTAGTACAGGTCTGTTCACGGCCAGGATGCCGTAAGAGGTGACACGCACCACATGGTAACTCGCAATTTCTTACAGCAGGTTATTATTCCCTCCAGAAGGATTTCCTGGATTGTGGGGATATCATAAACTTTTCCAAGAGAAAGAAAGTATCCATCATAATTTCACGTCCTTCCTTACAGGTATGATCTTTTTTAATCTTCGATTGTGGGTTGGATGAGTTAAAGAACATCCCTCCCCATCGCATTTTTTCCTTATATGAGGGGGGGAGGTGAAGGTGATTCTGAAATTTACAAGTCAGGGTAAGAAGCACAAATCTGAACTGCTTTTAAGGTCATTGCTCAGTAGAGCTAAGGCATTGCTATTAACGCAAATAAAGAGGAAAATAACTCAGGAACGTCTCCTTACTAAGCATTACCACAAAGAATCTCAGCGTTCCTCTATGGTGAATTTGATGTAGTCAGTTTCAAGTTTGGCGCAGGTTTTCTTGTGTCTTTCTAGTAAAGATTATGATCAAAGAGGTCCTGATTCCACTTGCTCAAACTGGCAACCGTGTCAAATGTCGGCAGCATACAATAACTAATCTAATCCTTTTTTCCATAATCAGCGGCTCACAAATCATCTTTACTAGTACAAACTACGTCTGTTTCAGTTCCAGTCCCAAGCTAGATTCATCTGATGGACTCATAACTGCCCAACGGGAGTTACTTTTCTTTGAACTCCTTGGAAGCGTCATCTGCACCATGGAGATATCAGAACCATTTCCCGAAAAAGAGAAAACCCATCAATTTTCCACGAGCTCCTAGCTCTAGAACAGAATACTACCTCTTACAGCAGTAACAGAAAGTAAAAATTAAACTAATAGAAAAAATCCAATATTATATTATCTAAACATATCTTTGATACATGTATTCCAAATTACGAAACTGCTGCTACAAACAAAAAAAAAAAAATTACAGCCATCTGTATCTACAAAGTGGAAGCTCAGACTAAAAAAAAAAGGCAGGAGAACAACAAACGTTCTTTTAATATTGAAGGTTCCAGGGAAGCTGATAAACTGTTTTTTTTAACTGAAGATATTTCCTGTGATATAAAAATACGAGTGGCCACAACTGATATTTCTAGGATTTTCCTTGTATCAATATATTCCACAAGGGTATACTGTGCAAGAGAGCATGCAAATAATACTGAATCTCTTTTTTCTCATTGGTACAATGTTCGCTTTTTTGTCACTGCCTTCTGGATTGCAGTTTTTGTTCTCTTAGTTTTAACCATCCCCAACATCACAAACAAAATAACTTTGTTTTTTATCAACTAGAAATATTTTTAGTGTGGGAGTACACATTCCCCCCCCCTTTTTTTACATTCTCGATCTGCTTTTAGAGGAAGTGTTATAATCGTTTCAAATTTTCACCGGAAACACACTCAATCCAAAAAAGTTTTTTTTTTATCCTACGCCTTTTTCAGCCATTCGGCTCCTAGCAGCCTAGTGTAACTTATATAAGGTCCAAAAAAGTGGTTTTTAGAAAATGATCGATTATGAATGCGTGTGAACAGCATAATTGACAAACAAAAAATCGCAGCAAGTACTTCTTGACATTCCATTTAGGTATCCACCACAGGATCCGACAGGAACTTATCTGTCAAAAATTCCTCAACCGAATGTACCACTTTACTGAATAAACTTTTCAGTTTTTCCATTACTTTCTCGTAAACGGCTCCAACGATTTTCTTCAAACAAGTTGAAACAAACTACACTTATAAAGACGTACAACATTTATCTGAAACTTTTCACTGGAAAAATTCTTTAAGATGGTTTTTGGGAGAAGGGTGGGGGCAGATTTTCCTCTAAAGTGGTATTTCAGTTTACCATACAATTCTATCATATAAATAACATTAATTAGAATCAGATATTGTAAAAATTCTGAGTTTATAGAAAATATAAACTGCGTGTTTACAGATGTTCATTCAGTTTTCTAGAATTTTACCCATAATAAAACCTACGGGTTTCACTAACTAGAACCTATAAAACTGAATACATGCAAACATTTAATAAAAATCTGATGGGAAACACTCACACCACTTTCTCTTTCTCCAATTAATACAATTTAATCAAGAAATTTTCATGAAATTTGCAACGTTGGGCTGGCTATAAAAATGGTAGTAGGGATTATAACAGTACACCTGAGGGCCTTATGTTCTAAGCTCTCTATGTTAAAACCAAGAATATTTGCGCAAATTTAAAATTGAACTAACTGACAGAACTCCAATCCCCTCCACTAAAATCAATTTTTCAAAAAAATGTTTCAAATGAAAGTTGAAAACTTTCAACCATTATTGAGAAAATAACAAAATATTGAAAAAACTTTTGAGGAAAGTCTGACAATTCGGATTTTCGTATTTAGGGATCTGTAATTCCCTGAATATGTAATTTCGGTGAAAACTCAATTTCGAAAATCTCGCAAGATCCTTACTAGGTGTAAGAAACAGTGAACACTTTAATCTAAGCAGTTCCGAAAATAATTGATATTGAACCTTGTTCATATAACTTTTTTATATAAAATGACTTCCCTAAACAACAATCGTTATAATTCACTCAGCATGGACGGAATTATAAATAGATATATATATATTTAAGTATTATTTTTAAAAACGAGAGAGAGAGAAAGAGTAACGAGAAGTAATCAAATAATAAAGAAGTTCTTTAGTAAGAGTAATGCTAAACAAAGTAATTATAAATAAAATAAGCCAGTTGAAATAAACACAGTTGTAATAGAATTAGCGTTGAATGGTGGTAAAGATAATTGTATAAGAGTTTTCCGGTACAGACTGTGGGATGGTGATGTTGTTTACTTTTCACTGAGTAAAGAAAAACAAAAACTTAACTTTATAGTTTTTAGATCACTAGCAGAGAGAGAGAGAGATCAGTGTCTATCAGTTGGTAAAGTAGGTAGTAAGTACAATAATGGTCAGGGCTTAGCCGCTTAGACTTTAACATTCTGGTGCATGTAGTGGGGGGGTAGGAGCCACAAAGGTACTTTGTACCTGTAGATACAATTACAACACACAGACATACATACACACAATCATATATATATATATATATATACACGCCTATACACCGCAACACTCTTTAACTGGCCAACCATGTCTATATATATCTGTGCCGTAACTATATTGGGTAACGAATAATTTATCAATGTTGCCAACTCTACTTACTAGCCACTATATTACCAAGCAACTACATATACTAATATAGTCTTTGAAACTCTATTTACTCTCTTTTATTGCTGGTAAGAGGTTTATTGCTGGCGATCGTTTCAAATTATCGAAATTGAATTTTTAACGGAAATACAATTTTTCAAAGTGGATTGTCAGAAAAGATAATTTTTAAAAATTGGCTTTTAAGTGTGTGCGTGTGTGTGTGTGTGTGTGTGTGTGCGCAGCATAATTAGAAAGCGGGAAAGTTCAAACTTAACATCATTTGACTTTTAACAAGGGTTCCTGAAATAAATACGCTTTGATCAAAATTGGTCAACCGGAAGTGCCATTTTACTAGGTGTTTTTGTTTAAAGTTTCTGCGTTTTCCTCGAAAAATGCTCCAACGATTGTCTCTAAATTTGATACACTAACTTTTATTTAAAAAAAAAAAAAACTTTACTTTGTGTAATGGATCGCCGAGACAGATTTCTCAACTTGACTAAGGGGCAATCTAAAGATCATGTCTGGGCAGTGAAAGAAGAAGTTAAAGACAGTCCAACCACCCGTTTCAAAAGGATACCTGATTCGCAGTCATTCGAACAACCATCAACACTCAACAACCAGTTCTCACACTGTAACTCTGCCAGTCAGTCTGCCATTCACTTCTCACGCTACCCATACTCTGACTCTAAATTGTACAGTGTAAAGTTCTTGCAGTGCTTAGTATTCTCACTTCGTATAAACAGTGGTCAGTAAGTCTAACTCATCTCAACCTGAGTTTTTCTCTTCTGTGAACCCCTCTCCCTAAAACATTCACTACATTTTCCCGGGAAAATTCATTAAAGGTTGGTTTTGGTTTAGGAGCGAAGTTATGTTTTTCTCTAAAGTATTATTTTAGTTAAAATTACGATTCTATCATCTATGTAGTATTAATTAGAATTGAATGAGTTACCATTCAAGCTGAATGAATTACCAATTTCGATTTTGTAAAAGAACGATTGAACGGAAAGGCGAATTTACAGAACAGTTTTTATAAATCGATAAATATACTAAAAAGTTTCTGAAAGTTTCAAAAAATGTATTTCCGGGGAAATCTCACAGCAATGAAAAAAACTACGGAACTACTAAGACAATGCCGTACTGCCATCGGACGACAGTAAGCCTTCTTACAGGACTATGTAGATTTAACAAGCAAATGAATCGTATGGGCCTGACAACGGATTCTCCTCTCTGGGGAGGAGAAACTGATGGGTTGAAGCTTCACCCATTACTTTCGTTCCAGAATTTTAAGTCTAATTAAACTGACAGCATTGGAGAGGGCACTCAATTGGTAGGTGTCACAATAAGATCATATTGGTCGCCATAGAGGTCGCGTTGACTTAGCAGAGGGGTCGCTTAATAGCAAACCCCCATAGAATCTAATCTACAACAATAAAAGAAAGTAAACATAAACTGAATTGAACCTTTAAAAGTCTGATTTAATGTAAAATTTTTATTCTACTAATTTACTCATTAAATGCCTCATTAAAATCGATGTTTCAAATTTAATGTTTGCAATCTAATTTCTAAACAAATTTGTCAATGTTATTTCTATTTTTCAATACTTTTCGATAGCAGTTATTTCAAGCTGCCATCAAACATTTAAATGAATGCCAAGTTTCCTTTCAACAATTTTCACGCCGGAAAATGGATTAAATTAACGTCACTTACAAACAAACAAGTAGAATTGTTCCTCATTTCAATCTAATTTTCAATCCTTGACCACCCAAAGAGTATAAATTGGTTATTTTCCCTTGATTTACAATATTTAACAGCGTTATTATGCATAAAGCAATTCCATTAAATGTGCACAAACACAACACAAACAGGAAAATCATTAACATTATGATTGGAATTGGATTTTCATGAAACTCGAAATACGTTATATAATATTGTATTATTAATTTCATATGCAAACAATATGATGTAATATTGTTCATAGGTAGTCTAGCCAGTTCCGGTTGTTTGGTTTTCTATTGAATTTTAATATACAGTTAAACAAGGAACGTGTTTATTATTATTTATTAACATAAAATGCGTTAATATTGAGCCAATATTTAAATGGAATGAGCAAGATAAAAACATGGTAATAAATCATATTGCAAAAATAGGTTTCAGGCTGCAGTGTCTATACACTTTACAAACTTACTCATTACACAGATAGATCATTTAATTGAGCGCAACCATTTATTTACATGCTAAGGGAAATAATAAAATTAAGAAAACCTTATCTGATGTATTTGATTGACCGCTTATCGACCAGGAAGTTTCCAGGGGGAAAAATACACAAAATAATTTTAGTGTTTTTTTATTTGAAATCCGACGTTTCGGCAAACATTGTTTGCAATCTTCAGGGGTACTCTATAAAGAAAAATTATAAAAGTAAAAATATAACTAGCAGGGAGTATCTTTATAGAGAGCCCCTGAAGATGGCAAACAATGTTTGCCGAAACGTCGGGTTTCAAATAAAAAAAACACTAAAATTATTTTGTGTATTTTTTTCCCCTGGTCGATAAGCGACAATCAGGTATATCAGGTAAAATCTAACGGCCAACAGTTGCAACAATTTGATAAAAATACCTGAACTACACGGAGCTAATATAGCAAAATACGCTTTAAGCTTTTATGCTTGCATTTTTTAAAATCAAAGGAACTTAAGTCCTACAGTACTGTTTATGTGAAGGTAAGGACTATGTTCACAGGAACTTACCAGTTTTTCCGTTATAATAGAAATAAATGGTGACACGCTGTCATCAAGGATACGACCCAATTAATCTTAAGCATTTGTTTTGTTGTTTTCCACAGTTGGTACGACAATTGTTTGACCATACAGTAGTGACTGCGTATAAAAGTACGGGAGGGATAGGAAAATATGCTGGTGTGAAACACTCACACGACTTTCTCTTTACATTGATAGAATTATGCATAAATGACAAATTTTCTTTGCACTTCAGATTTCACACATTTGTGCTAGCATTAAATATAAGAGGTAATGGGTAACAAATACCTACGCTCGCAGGTAGAAGAACGGTCATTTACGGTATACTCCAGAAGAGGTTCCGGAACAATTTTCATATAAAAGTGATAGGTATTTTATGTTAGTAGATATTTTAAAAAGTCTAATTGTTAAAAATTATGAATATTTGGGGGTTCTATTTTCTAGGTGTGGATTGTTTTCTCAGGCGGCAGATGAGTTTGTCAAAAAGGGACAAAGGGAAATTTTAATAAAAAGTAAATCTCATTCTCTAAATACAAAAAAAGTTTTACTGAGAGAGATGGTTATCTCTGTAATGTTATATTCGGCTGAAATTTGGGCCCCCTATGTTGTCAATAGTTGGAAGTAGTATAGTTACAATATTTTAAAAATTTATATCATTGGCCACGAAACACGTCTAACCATTTTGTCCGGTTAGAAACAGGGTTGGAATCTATTGAAGCAGAGGTTTTGAAACGAATGCTCCGCTGGTGGACCAAGGTTGCTGCCTTGAGGAGGACTGACTACCAAAAATTTGCTTGCAAATGTAATGGAATCGTTTATTGTGTGATTCCTGGAGTAACAGATGTCTTGAAGAGGGCGGAAGTTAGTTGAGAGATTTTGGGAAGTTAGTGCTCGAATAATTAAACGGTTTGTATAAAAATACACTATAATTGAACAATACTTTGAACGTTAGAAATGGTAACTAATAATTATAAAATACTTAGGAATAAATATAAGTTAAATAATTAATAAATTAGAAGGACTAAAATAACTAACTAAGATGCACTACTAATAATGAGTTTGAATATAACTGTGAATTGCCGCTCGGGTATATAGGGTGACCAGAGTTATATGCTCCACCCACTTTTTTTTTAAACGGCGGGAAATTTCGAAAAAATAGAAAACACGTATTTAATCATTTTTAGTCTAGTTTATTTTCAGTGATTGAACCATTTTTTTATACCCCAATATCCCGAGATAAAGCATCCAACTTTTTTTTTTCAAATGGAACATTATATTTTTTTTTGCATATTTTTATAGTAACTGAGCCTCTAAAAAAATAAAAAATAAAAAATTTAAAATCGGTTAGGTTTTTCAAAAGTTATGGTAATTTAAAATATGAAAAACAAATTTCAGTTTAATGTCAAAATTACCTTATTTTTTTCTTTAAAGAAGCTCTTCAAACTGGGCACCATCAACGGATAGGCAAGCCAAAGCTCTGGACTCCCACGCTCTGTTTGTAGCAGCACTTACGTGGCAAAGTCAACATCTAGGCAGGCTAGAGTTATTCGACGTTCCAGATCTTCGAATGAAGCCACGGGATTAAGGTTACTGTACACTTTATTTTTTAGATATCCCCACAAAAAATGCACAATTTTATGGACTGATGAATCAATGTTTACCAACAATGGCCTTCTTAATCGTTGGAACTTTAGAATATGGGCTGAAGAAAATCCACAAGTTACCTTCGCCACACGCCATCAGGTTGTTTTTTCTACAAACGTTTGGTGTGGAGTTTTAGGAAACCAACTAATCGGCCCATACTTCTACAGAGGGAACTTAACTGGTGAAAGGTATCTAACTTTTTTAACAGACATTTTGCCAGTTCTGCTTGAAGATGTTCCTCTACAACGGCGGCTAGATGTGTATTTTCAACAAGATGGTTGCCCGGCACATAATGCGAGAGTTGTCCGACGTTACCTGGACAGAAATTTCCATGAAAAGTGGTTAGGAACTTATGGTCCGATCCAATTGCCACCTCGATCTCCTGACTTAACCCCAATGGACTGTTTTTTGTGGGGATATCTAAAAAATAAAGTCTACAGTAATCTTAATCCCGTGGCTTCAGTCGATGATCTGAAGATCCTAGAAAGAAGCCTGCCTAGATCTTGACTTTGCCACCATAAGTGCAGCTACATACAGAGCTTGGGAGTCCAGAGCTTTGGCTTGCCTATCCGTTGATGGTGCCCAGTTTGAACAGATTCTTTAAAAAAAAATAAGGTAATTTTGACATTAAACTGAAATTTGTTTTTCATATTTTAAATTACCATAACTTTTGAAAAACCTAACCGATTTAAATTTTTTTTTTTTTTTTTTTTTTTTAGAGGCTCAAGTACTATAAAAATATGCAAAAAAAAAAATATAATGTTCCATTTGAAAAAAAAAAGGTGGATGCTGTATCTCGGGATATTGGGGTATAAAAAAATGGATCAATCACTGAAAATAAACTAGATTAAAAATGATTAAATACGTGTTTTCTATTTTTTCGAAATTTCCCGCCGTTTAAAAAAAAAGTGGGTGGAGCATATAACTCTGGTCACCCTGTATAGTCGTGCTCGATTGGTTGTAGCTGATATGATCCTCATGTCGTATATGGTAGAGTTTATATATATATTGTTGTTCACACTCACACCAAGGCATCTGTCTTAGTGTGGGGCCTTGTGCGACCTTCGTAGTTTGAAGACCTCATTCAGGTCAGTTCAGTGGCCAACCTTATAGCGGTGCTTGCTTATTGATTAAGTATTGATGAAAGGAGCTTTGTTGTTTATTGACCGCGTCTGTTGGCGGCCAATGGTTGCTTTTTATTACTGCCACCTTTGTTTAGATAGCAGATGGCTGGAACCACTAGTTGTAAATCTTTCTTTTGGTGTATTTTGCCGACGTCAATGACTTTGCCAAGTCATTACACAAACCTTGAATAGTTTAAACTTGAATAAGGGTGCTGTCTTTAAATATAACTGAGTCACACAGTTCGAACATAGATTAATGTCTATAGGCATGAATAATTTACTAAACCTTTGCAATCTATCACTATTAGAAATAGAATCTAGAAATGCTATTGAAAAATTGAAAATATATATTGTGCCTTGATATTAATTCTGTTTTGAATTTTGAATTTAATCCGAGTTATAGGAACATAAGTTCGCTGGGGTTGGGGGAATCTTATCTAAATTCGAGAACCCAAATATCTAAACTAAGATTAATAAGGCAGTTAAGAATGTTTCAACCTTTACATTTCAGAATTGTTTATAAAGGTAGATCATATAAATTTCATGTTGAAGATCATTGGCCCAATGTGCAACCTTCAAGCTCCTGATAACTTATATAATTTTTTAATTACCTGCCCAATTTATTACGGTTACAGAAATAAATACCTAATTAAGTATGTAGATAGAACAGCGAATGAGATGGACAATGCCATAGGACTGCTCCAAATATCTGATATTAATAGCAGCTTTAGAAATGAGAAATCTAGTTGTTGGTGAATAGGAAAAATAATAATAAGAAAACATGATACTTGAGAAGGTTTCCATTTTAGAAATACCATAATATTTATATTTACTGTCTATTATGAGGGTCAAAGTTTATTTTAATGGTAATTAATTGTTATAATATATGACACGAGAGAAGTGTTTATGTTATTATTAATATAATATGTATATTTTCAGTTCTTATTTAGTTTGTTGTTCTCTATTAACTCACAGTTTTTTTTTTCTTTTTGATTGTTTACATTTACGTTTTTTTAGATTGTAATGATTGTATTAAGATTGCAATTTTTATGTTATTATTTATGATCGTAATTTTTGAAATTGAAGTAATATTGAAAGAGATTTACAAAGTCAACTCTATGGAATGTCCAAAAACAAATAAATAAAAAAAATTAGATATTTTAAAAAGTCTAAAGAAAATTGTTGAAGCCGTTTTTAAGAAAATCGCGAAAAATTCAACAAAGAACTAGTAATGTCGCACTTCCGGCTCGAAATCTTCATGTCAGATTCAGTGCTAGTCCTAAACGAAATACCAAGTTTGGGCTTCCTGTGAATTTCGGAAATTCGACCCGATCGCTTCCTCTTACTTTAACAGAATATCTCAAATAAGAAAAGTCGCAGGAAGCTCAAACTTAGTATTCCGTTTAAGTACTACCACTGCATCAGACACGAAGATTTTGGAAAAAATCCATGAGCCATGCGACCTTACGGATTTTTTTTTTTCAGCTTCCGCGGTTTTCTTAAAAACAAGTCCAACGATTTTCTTTAAACTTCGTATACTATCTACACACATAAATATCTGTCACCTTTTATTTATAACATTTTCCTGGGAAAATTGATTTTTTGGGGGGTTCTGGGGGGGGAACATAAATGTTATGCATTTCTCTAAAGTTCCACCCGGTACAATGTATGATTTTTACCACCTACTTAATATTAATATACATTTGAAGCATTCATAGAATTACAAATTTGAAGAAAATCACTTTTCCGAATCGCCAGAATTGCAATTTTACAGAAGTTTTTGAGTTTTTTTTTGTTTTTTTTTTTAAAAACGATTACAACGATTTTCTTTAAACTTGGAACAGTTGCTGCTTAAATAGAAACATCACTTTTTTTTAGAAACAACATTTGCCTGAAAAAATTGATCCTTTTTTTTTTAAGGGGGGGGGCAATGCACGGCGACCTTTTTCGGTCCACTGTGCTATGCCCCCTGTGTGCCGCAGACTATTGCCTACATCACCCGAACAGATGTCCCAGCTGAACATCCGTTCAACAAAACCTCCATCAGGTTGAGATCCCTGAGGAATCCCAATACCCTGACAGGTTCTAGAGAGGGTATATCCCCCTTCTCCACTTGGTAGCTACCCAGGTTCTTGAATCTTCTCTGAGTGGCAGCCTCGCAGTCTGTTAGGAGATGTAATGGAGTTTCCTCCAGCTCCCCACCGAATCTGCATGAGCTGTCACTTTCCAAACCCAGCTTCACCAGGTGTCCTCTAAGTCGGCAATGCCCCCTGAGGAAACCCGTAAGAACACGGAGCTTGTTCTTACTCAGGCCAATGCAGGCCTCCGATCTCCGTTGGTTATAATTTCCCAGGCAGATCCTGGCCTGCCGCAAACTGGGGAGGGAATACCAGAGTTGAGATCTCCTCGGCTCCTCCTCCTTCCTAAGTTCCTCCAACAGAAACTGGTGGCGTCGGCCATCTCATTCCCTTCAATGCCAACATATCCCGGCACCCACCAAAGGGTAGCTTTATTCCTCCTGCCTAGGTTATTAAGTTTACCTAGACTTTCCCAGACCATTTTAGAGCTGACAACTGATGCACTCAATGCTCTAATGGCTGCTTGACTATCGGAAAGGATTACAATCTCCTGATTCCTATATCCCTTGTCGAGGTTAAATTGAACGCATCTTCCAATAGCGTATATCTCCGCCTGGAACTGACAGAGGAGGTTGAAGGTCTGTCAATTAGTTTAAATTTAAATTTGTACAAGCTTTGTTGGTTTTGAAATGGAGCGCTCTACATAAGGCCGCTCAGGTATAAAAGTAAAATTCCCATCACCATGTCTGTAAGTCACCCATCACCATGTTTGTAAGTCACCCATTACTATGTCTGAAGTCACCCATCACCATGTCTGTAAGTCACCCATCACCATGTCTGTAAGACACCCATCACCATTTCTGTAAGTCACCCGTCACCATGTCTGTAAGTCACCCATCACGATGTCTGTAAGTCACTCATCACCATGTCTGTAAGTCACTCATCACCATGTCTGTAAGTCACCCATCACCATGTCTGTAAGTCACCCATCACCATGTCTGTAAGTCACCCATCACCATGTCTGTAAGTCACCCATCACTAAACATTGTAAGTTGTAATTTTAAAGAAAAATTTTTGAGTAAATTGTATTAATTAGAGTAAGAGAAAGTTGCGTGAGTGTTTCACACCAGATTTTTTCCCCTTAAAAAACCTCGGCCCATGTATTTCCGTGAATATTCCGTCTAAAAAGAGGATCTACAGCAATATTTCCTCTTACAGCAGTGAGAGAAAGTAAAAAATAAAATATCAACTACTGGAATCAATCATGAAGAAGTTAAAGAAGTTATCATCCGCGTGTGCATCACCTAGCTGAGTAGAAAAAAAAATTTGGCCATTTGTGAGAAGGGAGGATAGTGTACCAGAGTTCCAACAAGCCCACAGTAGTCGGTTTGGTCGGTTATTGGTAGGTGCTGAGGGGGGATCACTTTTCCCGCTGTTGATTGGTGATTCAGTGGCCTTTGAAAATTGACAGCGTTAGAACGTTAACCTGTTTGACGTTGTGGACCGGCCGGGCACTCTAACTGACACAATAGCCACCATTCCCTCATTTTAAAACTTGATTTATTGAACTAGCTTTATATATATGTATAGACTGGTTTTATGCAATCCAGAGACCAAATAGAGATAAGTATATTTCTCTCGCTAAAAATCTTTTGTATTGTTTGTGTTTTAGTTTCTTGCTCTCTTTAATTTGTATGAAATATCCTCACAACTTTTTCAACATTACTTGAAGTTCGTACAGTTTACGTTTTTACGCGAAGGCGTCTTGTGCACCCGAATAATTAAAATAAACATAAAATATACTGTGATTGATTTAATGATGATACTTTATCAATTGGTTTGTTTGTTTTATTTCTTGAAAACTGTCTGTATTTACTTTTTTTACGCCAATTTCATCAAAAATTGTTCAATAATTGGTCCGAACGATTTTCTGTAAACTTCGTTTAGTATTTACACATTAAAATATCTCTATCACTTTTATCTGTATCATTTTCCGGAGGAAGTAGTGCTTTTGAGGATTTCTTCCCACTAGCGTTCAATGTTTCCGTAAATTATCACGTTAGCATAATATATGATGTTAAACCTATACCTACGTATAAATATTATTAAGACACCTATAATATATTATTAGAAGCACTTTAGAATTCCAAATTTGTATAAGAACAGGGATTAATCGGAAATGCGACTTTACAGAACAGGTTTTTGAGGGTTTTTTCGGGGGGGGGGGGGTTTCTTGAAAAGGACTAAAACGATTTCCTTTAAACCTGGATAGATTATAAGCTAACCCGCTAACTGTAAAGATTATAAACCTATCCCATTATTTGTAACATTTTCGTGAAAAACATTGAGACAGTTCTGCGCTGAATTTGTGGCATTAAATTTCAAGTGTTTTTGGACAAATTAGCGTCTCTCTCCCTTTCATTAGTCCCGAGCCTGTTGTTGGTGTGTCTTCAGGCACATGTCTGTCAAGCTTCATACCTTCACAGCATCCCTATGGATGAGCACAGTGAGTTGTCGGCAGTCTAAGATGCTCATCATAGGTCCGGACGGCGATTTTAGTGGAAGAGTGCTGTGTCTTTCACTCAGGCATCTGGTTGGTTTCCTCACTGAGCTTAAGGAGATATCTTATATACAATAGGGCTAATGCTTGGCTCCTTTTGTAGTGTTTGTGAGACGGAGGAAGACCCATCTTATGACACAGATTGCTTGCTGGGTTGTGAGCAAATTATGTTCAGGGTCTTTGGTTGGAACAGGATGTCTGAGTGAAGAGGTACAAGTGTTTAGGCGCCTTTCCTTTAAGGTTATGGTCCGATTTGTTCGGACTGCGATAAAACTTGGGTGGAAAACCTGGGTCCGGTCCTTTGTTCCAGACTTGGTAGTTGATATTCTTTTTGGGGTAGCTATATGGGGCCACAGAGGCTTTGAATAGTGCAGGGTTTGGCCCTCTTCCCTTTTGAATAATAATAATAATAATGGGTTCGGTTCAATGTTATTGGCCTCCTCTTTTGGACTAAAGGTAATCACTTGCACTATCCGCCATGGTAGGTACTAATCCCCTCCCCGCCAAAACTATATTTATGTTATCTCAAATGAGTGAAATTTCAAGTTTAGATAAAAAAATCGCTAAAAACATTTAGCTTCCTATTTATGAAAATTTGATTTGATTTCAATCTTTCTTATAGCAGTAATACATGTATTATAAACTGCAAGTCAACAGCGAACAATATAACAAAACTCGATCTGGACAATCTATAATTAACAGAGAATTGTTGACTTCATTAATAATGGATTCACACTGAAAACAAACTACTGTTTTAATAATACAGGCAAAAGCATTCTACAAAACACACACACATTCACACATAAAGCACATCGTTACACAAAGTTATCTTAGCAGTTACATTACATTTAATGCTTACTATTGTTAACAAATGTGAAGTTGAATAAATATAGTAGAACGTTTTTAGAAGAGTGAACAGATTTTGGGCCAGTAGGTTGTAGCAGTTGTCAATGATGTAATGTGGTATTGTTTCGGTTTCAGCAATATTTATGTACTATTACGTATATATATGTATACATGCATTGCATATGTTGTATGTTTGAATGGTATAGAAAGCTTAAAAGTTTTAGCGGTAGTATGTATTCACTATATAACAGTGCTCTCTAGTAGAGCTATTGTCTATGTCTAGCGCATACACACGTCTGTATATTCCGGTTATTGTCTATACATGCAACTCACCTGTCCTGAAATTTCCTCCTCACTCAGTGTCCTAACCAACCCTCACAGTCTGACACATCCCAAAGTACAATCCTTCATATAATATATATTCATACATACGTACAAGTACAAGAACGTCACAAACTGACACAGTGCCGTCATCATTTACATCACACTTGCATTACATAATATTGATATTAATACACATTGTACTAGTTCTCAATGCTATATCTCCTTGTCAATATTTGCTTATTAAAGACGTCTTTCTAGAAAGAGAGAGTGAGAGTGGGAGAAAACAACCAATAGCAACGTAGATTGTAAATGTGTGCTGCTTGTCATTTCCCTTCTAAGTCAATTAATTTGTAGTCATTCATTTGTATGAAAAAGGCGATTTAGTCTGGTGTGAAACACTCATACGACTTTCTCTCAGTAATTTTCTTAACTTTTCAGAACTGTAACATAGATTGAGGGGGGTTACATGATGTAGAGACGCACCCCCTGGCTCAGCCTTTCAATTCAGTGTAGTCACATTGTAGTCCGAAAGACAGCACCAATAAAAGTGATGTATTTATATACGAGGAATTAGTATTCAAACCTTAATTAGTTTTCAAGAAAATTGATAGATTTTGTCCAAAACCTTCGTATCAGATGCGGGGTAGCAAGGAAGTTGGAGTTTCCTGGGATTTCCCATGGTAGAGATATTTTGTTTGCACATTCACATACAGATAGACATACAGACATACGCTAAAAACATTTTCTTCCGAACATATTTCCTGTGAAAACTCAATGCAAAAATTGACTTTCTCTTACATTGGTAAGGGAAAGTCAAATGATAGTTTAAGGCAACAGAGAGCCAGTAGGCAATGGCAATGTTTATAATGCTACTCTTGTAATCAGGGATTGAATATAAGAGTTATATTTAAAACTAAAAATTAATTCGCGTTAGTAAGCCCACTTTAACTACTACTAAGTGATTTTAAGTTGAAATACGTGCAAAATTTTGAACTTTCTGAGTTGATAAATGAGTGTTATTTTTTATCGATATTTTTAAAAAGTCTATATGATTTTTATATAAAAGTAAAAATTAAACATTTTTCTTATTTTAACAAAAATTAATTATTACCCTTTGAGAGATTTGTGTTTTGCTCAGAAATAAGAGTTATCACGTGATTTTTATTATTTCTATAAAAAAATCAAAATCTTGCTTGATGATAATCCGTATGTTTTATTATTGGACTTTTGCTAATACGCGATTATAAACAGAAAGTAGATAAATTCTTATTTAATAAAATTCAAATAGAATGACCTCCGGGTACAGACTATCGTTTAGAGCAAGTTACCGTTTTGAAATTAAATTCTTCTTAAGTTTACTTTATTTAGTTTTAGTTAATTAATTATGTATTTTCCATAAATAGGTATTCAATTTTTAGAGAAACGAAGGGTGTTATTTAATTTTTTTTGCATGGAGAAGTAAACATGGGAATTTGATTTTGTAAATTCATCAAAAACTTTTAAAATGAATGTATCCAGACAAAGAAACAGTTTTTTTCTTTTTAATGTTCAAAATATTTAAAAAATATAAATTTGTGGTACAGTTACATGTATTTGATCATCTAAATTTTACATTTTTATAACTCTTTTTGATTGTTAAAGTTTTCAACCAAAAATTAGGCGAAAACGTATCAACTGGAAAATTTCAGCAAGTTTCTCATTCGACTCAGCATGTGAAATTGCTGTAAGTTATGTCATTTCGACAGTCGAAAAATTCGTTTCTCCGTCAATAAATGAAATTGAGTTTTATGTCTGAGAGAAAAATTTTCCCACTCATGGAATAACGTTATTTATGATAGATTCATTTTGTCTCAAAAATAACCCTCATCCAAAAAATAATCCTGAGGAGCTGGAAGGTTTCACACGGTTCCATCATGTGTCGTTTTTAGTTTAGATTCTCTCAGCTATACATTTAACATTGAAGCCAGTTTGATTTAATATATAATAATACCTAGCAGTAGATTCCATAAAGAGGAAGGTCTTGTCACAGTTTCATACCAAATTTTTGCCTTTCTCTTATTGTCGTGGGATAGAGCAGATCTCCGCTGGGTGGAGGAGAACTCAGATGTTAAATGAATATATATATATATATATATCTTAAACAGAAAAAAAATCTGTAGTTTGATTAAAAAATTCTAACGCTGATCGAACACTTTTCTTCTATCTATTTTGAATTCTTTGTTGATCATCTCAGATGTGTTGCTTTTTAGATTTATTCATCAACTATTTTCATGTTTTTCAATTAGTGAAAAGTGAGAAGAAATAATTTGTTCAATTTTCTGAGATAATTAAGTACAAATGGAGAGCAGTATATCTTCAAGGCCGACGAGGAATTCTAAAATATTCCTTAGCCGGTTAATTAAATAAAAGAAAATGATAGATATTCCTTCACTGTTACACAAGGAGACCTGATGAACCATTAACAACAGCGGCTTAATGACTATAATAAATATAATGATGAAATGATAGTAATTGAAATAAAATAGTTGTGCAATGAAACACTCAAATGACTTTCTGTTACTGCAATTTACATAGTTTTCATTATTATGACGTAACTTTCACTTATTACTGAAAATGTATACAATGTGTATCCGAAGAAGCATTACATAAAACTAGTACTTCCGTCAAACTCGGGATTTTGATCGCAGTAAAATCTTATTAAAATAATATAGACGAATGGTGCTATTAAATAATGAAATGGCACTTTGGAGGAAAGCCTAACGTCACCCATCTTCCAGAACACTTATTAAATGAATTATTCCAAAAAATTACTACAAAATAAAAGTTCTCACTTACTAATTGCAATAGTGTCAGATTTTCGAAATTGAGTTTTCACAGGAAATACCCGTTTTGAGGTTCCCTGAGCCCAAAAAAGTGGTTTCTAAAAAATGGTCTGTGTGTGTATGTGTGTTGTGAACAGTATATCTTAGAAACGAAAAACTGCAGAAAGTTGAAACTTGATATTCCAGTTAGGTACTACCACCACATCAGACGCGAAGATTTCTGGCAAAATATATCAACCAGAAATAACACTTTACTGAATATTTTTTTTCAGTTTTTTGATTTTCTCGAAAACGACTCCAACGATTTCTCCGCAAAAATACCCTTAATTGTTACAAACCCTAATAAGAATTGTAAGTGTGAAGAAAATTTGCTAGTTCGCAGTAAGATACAGTCGTGTGATGTTTCGCACCAGATTTGTTATCAATTATTTTATGTCGCAAGTTTAAAGAAAATCGTTAAAAAATAATAAATAAAAAAAATAACGAAAAATTTATTCAGTAAAGAGGGTCAGGGCGGTTGGCCGCTTTTTACCAAAGTCTTACTGTCACAAGAGACATTTTCCGTGGTAGCCTGCTTCAATTTGTGGTCATCGACCGGTTTCGGGCGTTCGCCCATCTTCAGGATGCTCAGACAGTGTGACAACACAGACTTGCACAGAGCAGAGTTACTTTTCACACTGACTGTATTTAAAACTAAACTCTTAAACTAGGTCAAGGGGTGGATGGTCAGCTGGGTGGGAAAACACGTGTTTGGGTTGTTAAAGGGCAAATTTTCCTTACAATAGAAACAACACGTGGTTTAATTTTTAAACTCTGTTGTTGGAGGGAGATTTACTTTACAAATATCTAATCAAAATAAAATATAAAATATATAAAATAAATTTAAATTAAATTAAATAACGATTTAAACTAACATCATTTAAAATTAAGCGATTTTAATAGTTAAGTTTTTTATAACTATGCATTCCAGTCATTATTTCACTTTTTCACAAACATTCACATCCTCGCAAGCATGTATACCTAAATATGGTTTTTTTATATAATTAAGTTTTTTATTATGCATTCCACTCACCATATCACATCATCATTCACATACATCATCCAAATACGCACTTTTTTTTTTCTATATATATATATAACTAGTAAATTTGAATAAACTAGTAACTTATAAACTAGTATATTTATATATACCTAGTAGATTTAAAACTAAACCTAAAACTAAAATCTGTTTAAGAACTATTTGTTGCGTGTAATGTTTGTACTGGTGTTTCTGTTGCTATTGTGGGAAGAGTGTTTTGAATAATGGTTCACTGGCAAACTTTGTCTGTTCGTTTATTAAGTTTTGTGTCTTGCGTTTATATATTTCGAGTTGTTCTACTATGTCAAGTCGTCGTTCTTTATGGCCAGAGTGTATTAGTTTCATCGTGGTCGTTATGTCATCGGGTTTGTGTTTGTTAGTGTTTAGGTGATTGGCGTAATTTGAGTCAACTTTGTTGTATTTGTATGATCTGATGTGTTCGGTAAATCGTTCCTTGATTTTTCTGCCGGTCTGCCCCACGTAAATGTTGTCACAGTCCGGGCATTTCAACTCGTAAACCCCACTGCTATCATACACGTCAGTGAACTCGGTACGAGTGCGGAGTTTGTTGCCTAATTTGTTGTTTGTTCGGAAGGATGTCTTAATGTCCAGTTTTTTGTAAAAATTTGTGAGTTTGTACGTGTGGCTTCCAATATATGTGAATGTGGCGAATTTGTCTGCTGTTTCTTTGTCAGTCGTATTTCGGTGGTTGGGTTCGTTTTTGAGGAGTTTATTAACGATGTTTGTATTGTACCCATTGTTCTCAGCTATTTTGTAGATTGTCTGCAATTCTTGTGCGTGGTTCGCGGGTATGAGGGGTGTGTATTTAAGTCTGTTCATCAGATGTCTAAGTGCAGCTAGTTTGTGTTGGGGAGGGTGGTTGGAATTGTGCGGTATGATAGCATCTGATGTCGTTGCTTTTCTGTATATTCCGTATTCTAGTTTATGGTCGGTTCTTGTGAGTTTCATGTCTAAGAAGTTGAGGGTGTTGTTCGATTCTTTTTCATATGTGAATTTTATTTTCTTGTTTATGTTGTTAAGGTAATGTACTATTTTGTCTACGTCTATGTCGTTTTCCAATATGAGGAATGAATCGTCCACGTATCGTGCATAAAACGTTACCCCGAACTCCTCTTGCAGTTTGGGTACGTAAGTTTCCTCCATGTTTTGTATAAATATTTCTGATAGTATGGCCGATGTGGGGTGCCCCATTCCCAGTCCGTCGGTAGCGAGGTAGAACTTGTTGTTAAATCTAAAGTAGTTTTGTGTCGTTGTGGTTTGTACTAAGTTCGTGAGTTGGTGGACGAATTGCATGGATTCTTCTCGTTCCAACTTCTGTTTCATTATGTCCAGTGTGTCCGTGATTGGTATGGAGGTGTATAGGTTGGTAATGTCGAGGGATAGCAAACGGGAATTTGGGATGAGTCTTATATTCTCTGTTAATAGTATTAGGTGTTGTGTGTTTCTTATATTGTAAGTGTCATTCAGTTTTACTTTGTTTTTTATTACTGTTGCCAGATGCTGTGTCAATTTGTATGCTGGTGCAGTTGTGTAGTTTATGACGGGTCTGATGGGAATATTGGGTTTGTGTATTTTTGGAAGTGCATTTGGAATGGGTGCTGTAGGGTTCATGCAAGTATATTTGGAGGCTTCGCGGGGTGGTACTACTAACTGTCTCGTCACGTCCGCAGGTGGTCCTAAACAAAATATTAAGTTTCAGCTTTCTACGATTTTCTGCTTTTGAGTTGTGCTTGCTAACCACACACACACACACACACACACACACACACACATATATATATATATATATATACTTTCTCTTACAGCGGTATGAGGAAGTGAAAGACGGGTAATAATCACAGACACGAGTTGCTGCACTTGATAAAATTATAAATTTTACAATTTTCTTTCAACTTGGATATTTTCTCTTAGCCCCAACAGGGATACAGAACTGATGGGGGTGCATGTACCCAAAGCAAATAATAGCTGAAGTGATCAATATAACTGGTGTGGTTGAGGGTCCGCAGAGCTGGAAAGCACGAGAGATATTTTCCGTGATAGCCTGCTCCTTTTAGTGGTCTTTGAACGGTGATAGCATAGATTTGCATAGAGCGTCTGCATCTTGATGATAGGCGAACGCCCGAAACCGATCGATGACCACAAAAAGAAGCAGGCTATCACAGAAAATATCTCTGATGATCAATATATCGTTTAAAATTTAACATAAAAATTCGTCAGAGCACAATATAATCAATTTCACTCGAAGAAATGTTTGAAATAAAAATGATAGGTTTATATCTATACAGTTAGCATTCCAAATTTAATGGCAATCATTACAAATATTTTCAGAAAATTAGAAAAACTCAGAAGCCTATTCTGTAAAGTGGGACTTGCGATCAACCAATTTTCTTCAAATTTCAAATTCTACCAATGATTCGAACGTATATTGATATTATGAGTATACGTACTGAAATGGTACTTTAGACAAAAGCAAAGTTGCTGCTCCCCCAAACCAATCCTTTCCCCACTGAAAAAATGCTCCTTTCCAGGAAAAACGCTTCAAATAAAAGTGATGGACATTTATATGTGTAGATAGAATAGGGAATTTAAAGAAAATCGTAGCTGATATTTCCAACAGCAATGCGGAAATCTAAAAAAAAAAAATCACTAAAGTCTCACTTCCGGTAGCTGGACCCCCCCCCGAAACATTTTCGTTTTTGAGATTTTCTGTTCATATATACAAACACACACACACACACACACACACTCTCACACACAAAAACGCGCGCGCGCACACACACACCACATAAACAAGTACACACAGACCATTCGCTAAAAAACTTTTTTTCATAGTCAGCAAAACCACTTAACAGACTAAAGAGAAAGTAAAAGGAATTTGTTGATAATTTTGATGAGAGTTTTAATGAAATAATAGAGGAATGTTTGGCGTTTGTGTGCGCGTACTGAAAGGTGGTCGTGCGTTGTGTTAAGTGTATGAAGTGAAATCCGCACAGCAGAAACAAACAACGTACACACACATCCTCACACACTGTTTACTAAAAGTATTTCTCTGCTGTTTGTGCCCTTTTCAAGTCCCCTCCCCCAGTTCCAGGGTATTCCTCTTATGTGTGGAGACGAATATGAGGAAGTGGAAGCAGAAGAAGAAGATGAAGGAGAGAAAGAGAGCGTCAAAGGAGCTTCCACTGCCCTCCGTCATTGTGGCATTTCAATTAAGACACAAACCTACTACTATTTATATATTATGCAAAGCATTATGGGCCTAAATAGGTCAACGTTTTAAATGACGACACGTTGTCGACATAAGAGGGGTATGCGCTACCCACTTCACACTGTTGTACAATTTATTCTGGTTAATGTATTGTTCCTCACTTTACTTACTTTGTTCACTCACTCTCTCTGTTTATGGTCGCCTATTCTCCCATTTCACATTACTTTATTACTAGAACCCATCAGGCTTCTAGATCTTTTTTGGTTTCCAATTTCACTAAACAACAAGTTTCTATAGTACATTTATACATTTATTTTCCATCATTATTTGTTTTTCATTTTATTTCTGTTTTCCTTTTATCCCTTAACTTTTTCTTCTCCCACTCTCTCAGTCACCATAACGCAATGAGCATTTAGAACAACAATTTGGACTCGAATCTTTTGCCAAAAATTTTACCAATGTTTCATGCAAAGCCATTAATTTCTTACTTTGCTCAAAAATATTCCTACCAAGAGGTATATTGGACTTATTGAGAAGGTGTGTAATTAAGTCTCTATATATGTATATAATAATGTGTGTATATGTGTGTGTGTGTGTGTGTGTGTGTGTGTGTGTACGAGCAAAATATTTCCAAGACGATGAAGCTGACAAGTTTAAACTTGATATTTCATTAAAGCCCAATTCCGGACATAGTTCATTAGCCGGACAAAATTCATTAACCGGAAGTACCCCACACTTGACTATTTTTTTAATTTCCCACAATGTTGTTTTTATCTCGAAAATGCTGCTATTATCTTTAAACTAATGTTTATTATCTAAATATATAAACGCCTCTCACTTTGATTTCAAATATTTTTCTAGGATATTTTTTGGGGGAAGGGAATCAATTAATCACAGAATTAATTAATTACAACTAGCCCGGCCAATTGGAATAAAGGTATTGGGCTTAGAATAAATTACGAAAGCAATGTAAATAAAAGCAACAATATGATTGGTCGACTTTTAAGAATCATCTTCATCTACTCTATTATATCTCATCATTAATAATATTTATGTAAGCCGGTTTTAATTTACAGTATTTAATCTTTTAAAATCTTGTATATAAAATTAATATTTAAGGCTTCTAAAGTAACAATTTAAACTGGAGAGCTGTCTGTAATGAACTTATAAGACAAATTAAATAATTAGCCTCGTAACGATTTTCTCTTAACAAGTTCACAAGACACAACTTTAGAATAAAACACCAAACATCATTTAAAGGTAATCCTTCCTTTATGTGTTAATTAAATGTTTTAATATTTAATTAAAAGAAAAATGTGATGTGTGAAACATTCATTCGACATCTATTACCTGCAGTTGTGACAGTTGCAAGTTTTCTTCAAATTTGGAATTCTGGCATTACTTGTGATGTAGCGAGCTATTAGATCCATACATCGTATTGGAGTAGTACTTTAGAGGAAAGCTTTGCGCTACAGCTATTAACAAGAACGCTCCTACCCTCCAAAAACCTCAGTTCTCCCTACAGAATGTTTCAGATAAAATTGATTGGTAATTTTTGTGTGTAGATAGTACCTGAAGTTTCAAAGATAATCTTTAGAGCTGTTTTCGAAAAAGTCGTGAGGAACTGAAAAAAAATCAGTTAGCAATGTTGCACTTCCGGTTGATGCATTTTTGTCCAAAAACGTTCGTGTAAGATGTGGTGATAGTACCTAAACGGAATATACCAAGTATGAACTTCCTGTGATATTTTGTTTTTGAGATATTTAGTTCAAACACACACACACTCACACATCCTTTACTAGAAGAGTGACAAAGTAAAAATGGATTTATGGAGGGTTCTGGGAAGCAACAACGTTAAACTTTCCTTCTTCCGGGAAATCCGACTTTTCCGAATATTTTTCTAGTTTCTTTCTAGATTTTCTTTTTTTTTTTGCTGCCTAGGTTTGGAGAAGAAAATAGTTAAAAACTGAGCAAAAGCCATTCAGTGAATTGGCACTTGCGGTTGATGGATTTCACACGGTTACTTCAAGTCAGATTGACCGGAAGTTTGAGTTTCTTGGAATTTTTTCGTTTTTGAGATGCTTTGTTCAAATACATACATACAGACCATACGCTAAAGACATCCTTTTTACTCCCTTCCTCAAAACATTTATCTATTTTCGATAAAAAAATCAGTTTCGTAAACTTCACGCGATCGTAGTACTTCCTAGTGACCGATAGCTTTTCTTCTGAAATCGGAACATATTTAAGCCTCATTATATCAGTGGCGTATTGAAGGTGACTTTTCAGACGGAAGCACAGCGGCTCCCTCGTTCTTCAGAACCTTTCTGAAATCCGATTTTTCCAGAAAAACATGACTCAGACAAAAGTGATAGAACTGTCTATAACCGAATATAACAATGTCTATAAAGAGAATAAGAAGTTTAAAGGGAAATCTTTGGAACCGTTTCCGGAAATTCACAACCAAAGTGGAACAATGAAAAAAATTGGTAACTCCCGCTCCAATCTTCCCCCCCAAAAATCAAAATTTCGGAAAAGCCTTTTCGAACTCGAAAGACCTCAAAGTATATATTTTTCTTCTGCTAGTATCTATCCGTTTCGGATTCTGCGTATCCGCATAGAACAGTCAAAAGGTAGATTGATTGATCCACTTCTTACATTTATAAGTCATGAAATTTTTCTCCTTCCAGGACGAGAAGTTATAAGTGAAAGACGACTTCAATGATTTGGCCATGTTAAAAAGATGGTCCTAGAATGTGCCCCAACAAATTTTGGAGTTGAAACCGAATGGAAGTAGGAAGAGCGACCGACCGAGACTTGTTTGGGGGTAAATAAATAGATGAAGATATATATGGTAGGCTACGGATTAGTAGAAAAGGATTAACAGAACAGGATCTACTTGAAAAATAAAATATTTGGCGAGAAAATGCTCAATTGGGAGGGAGGAGATTTTTCTGAATGCAGCTGTTGCTTTTTTCTATGCAACTTTTTATCTGAAGGGAATGGTCCTTTATTAAACATATTAGATAGATAGATAGATAAAGTCTTTATTTTCCTTTTATAATTACAAAAAAGTAAACACTCACAAAAATGATAAATTACCTTTAAAATAAATAAAAAAATACTTCTTTAAATAATAGACTTAACAAAATAAAGACGTACGCTAGGTCTGAGACCTTCAGCAGGGTTGTTTATGCCTTATAATACCGTTACAATTTATTATTCATTTATCATACTTTTAACTATTTTTTAACTGCTTATTATTATTTTATAAGTTATTTATTAACTATTTTTATAGAAAACTATTATCCATATAACAATGTTTGCTACTTTTATTTATTTTACTTGATTTTAGAAATTAAATTCTGATATCAATTCTTTTCTAGACCTCCATGCAACTTTGCAGTAATTAATAATCGGTCTCCATTGGAGATCACCATTTAAATATTTTAGAGTTTCTTCCATCGTCAATTCGCTTTTGTTAAGATACACTTGCCGAAACTCTTTCAATGTAGGGCAAACTGACAAAAAATGATGCAGGTCTTCCGGTAGAGATTTATTACATAAAGAACACAGCCGATGTGGGAATTCTCTTGAAGGTGCACTATTGAGATAAAGCAAGCTACCTCTGGCTTTCAGGATCCATTTTATATCATTGAAATGGAAATGGTCATTTAAATATTTATTATTACCATCAAATTCATAATTTAATTTACTATATAAACGACCAGAGGTAGATATTTAAACATATTATTAACGGATAAAAACTGAATTTTGATAATGTGATATTATCGCAAAACTTTCTCTTATGATTAACTAAAAATTATAATCAGATTTCCAAATAACCATTTATAAATAATTTAATGCTCTTTAATCGATCAGCAAGTTCGATAGATAGATAAAAATCATACATATGGACAAACATAAACTCCTCCACATGATGCGTTTGCATGTTTACAAAAAATTACACAATAATATGACAGCCAGTGAATACGCGTTATCATACTTCAGAATCATGTCAGCTGTGGTAAAGTTTATTTTTTTATGTTGTTTTATGTTTATTTTTTTTGTTGGGGACACAGATCAATATGAATGACACTTTATGATGAAGTAGTTCCTATTTTAGAGGGCAGAGGGCACTCATTGCTCGCCTGCTTGCACACATTGTATTAGAGAGAGACAGTGAGTGAGTGAGAGAAAGAATGGATAAAGGTTTGTGGAGAAGGTTGACAGGTGACTGATGAATTATTTATTAGAATACTATTTATGATAAGCTGTCATAAGTAAGTGAAGCAAAATTTGGGCGTTTACAAGGTAGACTCCCCCCCGCCCGCCAACCCCATTTTAATTAGAAGTTATTTTCAGAAATGATTGCGAAAATGATTTTACATTTATATACTATATTTTAAATTATTCATCTATTTTTTATTTTATTTAGGTATTTTAGATTGTGTGTGTGGGGGTGGCTGTGTTGACCTCTCTGAACTTAGCACGTACATACTACTGTGAACTTACCACCTCTGTAAAATTGCACGTTTCGGTTAATCGATTTTCTTCAAATCTGGAATTCTAGCTATACATTTAATGGAACCTTAATATTATATAAATGGAGAGGATCATTGCGCTGAAGTGGCAATCTAGAGAAACGCTTCAAGTTACAGCTTTTCCCAGAAAAGTCCAAAAATCAATTTTCCTGGTCAGAATAATATATCTTCGGACAGTTAAAGAAATACGTTGAAGACATTTTCAAGAAATGAGACCAACATCATTCCTCTAATTCGCTCACTTCCGGTAGATGAACATTTACCGAAACCTTACTAATCGAATGCTGTATAATCTCCTCCATAGCAAAAAGAAAAATTAAAATGAAAAAAAATTAGTGTGAAACACTCACACGACTTTTTCTTAAAATTTGTGAATACAATTATTTAGATAATGATGCCCACAAGAGCGCACTATCCTACAAATTCAGGCGGCAGGTGGAGAAGTGTTATTGTTGCCCACCAGAGCGCACTATGTCACTGAACCAACCCAAGCAAAATTTGAAATTTAACGCCATAAATTCCGCATTGTTGTTTAAATGTTTCAAATAAACGTGATTGGTTTGTATCTGTGCCGTTAGCATTCCAAGTTTACAGGAAACCTTATTGTCATTTTTAAAAAAAGTTCAAAAAAAAAATCAAAATACCTATTCTGTAAAATGACACTTTCCGATTTCCTTCAAATTCTGGCTTCAAATGCTTCTAATGAACATTAATATTATATAGGTGGTAGAACCATACACCGAACTGAATTGGTACGTTGGAAAGAAAGCTTAGCGCTACTGTTCCCCCGCAAACCCCTGAAAAAAATGAATTTTCTATAAAAATGATACTTATCAGTTAGCATAGGAAATTTTAAGAAAATCGCGAAAACCTGAAATAAAACATCTAGTATATAAAGTGGCATTTTCGATTTATGGATTTTGCCCAAAACTTTTGTGTCATTCGGTGATAGTGCCAAACAGAAATAACAAGTTTGAGTTTCATACGCACACACATACAGACCATTGACTAAAAAAATGTTGTTCTTTTTTGAACTCTACGGAGACCTGGACACATGTATTTCCGGTTAAAACCCAATTTCGAAAATTTGACACGATCGCAATACTTCCTCTCACTAGGAGTAAAAGAAAGTAAAAAAAGAGGTATGCAAGCAATAGTGGGAGGGCAAAGTGATTAATACAAGAGAAAATGAGGTATAGCAAAGGGCGGTATGTAAGGAGTACATTAAGTTAAATAATGCAAAGAGATATAGATATGGGGAGAGTGAGATAGCCAGGAGAAGGTAACCTGATGTACAGGTTATTTAAGACAAAATCTAAGATAGTAGTTGCTCGCTCTGTCCTACTTTTAGCGATGTCTAGTTCTAGCGATGTACAAAACAACAAGCTCATAAATCTTGAAAAGTTCTTCCCCCCAACCACTAAGATGTTGATGACGGTATTGAAGGAGCTTGTTTATATATATAATATAAAGAGAATCTTTTGAATGGTTAGCGAGCCACGACGGCAACAACATAAACTTGATAGAAGAGGCTCAACCGAGAGAACACAAGGGGAGGGAGAACCACGCACACACTCTTTACATATATACGCACGCACAGAGACACGCACGAAACAATCTCTTTATCTAGTGTCAAAACAACAACGACAGCATGTCGAGGGCCTTCAAAACTCGCTAAACAGACGCTACCCCACCAACTATCAAACTAGAATATACATTTTATTGTAAACAACAGATTATCTGAGATGTTGAAAACAGGATTTATACGGATTTATGGATGCAGGTTTTTGTTTCGTTTTTTTTTTTGTTTTATCACTTTCTCTAACTGCTGTAAGAGAAAGTATTTGCGATCTTCAACATGGAGGTCCCGGGTTCGAGTCTAGCAGTGCTGTCCTTACATTTTCCCTTCCTAAGAGCCTCTTACAGCTCACTGTCCGGTGATGGAGTTTTCCATGGATAAAGAATTCCGGTGAAATTGAGTTTTCACCGGAAAAAACCTATA
Organism: Triatoma infestans; assembly: GCA_011037195.1. Taxonomy (NCBI): domain Eukaryota; kingdom Metazoa; phylum Arthropoda; class Insecta; order Hemiptera; family Reduviidae; genus Triatoma; species Triatoma infestans. The sequence continues at coordinate 90,597 of JAAEAF010003930.1, forward strand.
TGTTTCCAAGATCTCCTGATTACGAAAAGATAATAGAGGTTATTATGTGTACCTGGGTGTAACTAATATGGGAACGCCCTTAGTCTCAGCTAATAAAATTATAGCGGCATTTAGATTACAATCTAAGTGGCAGGTCGCCCAATACCTTTCTCAAAATCTGTTTTTCCGGATGTTTCAAATAAAAGTTGTAAGTTTCTATTTATGCAGTGAGCATAGCAAATTTAAAGAAATCGTTGTTATCGAACCGTTTTTCAAAAAAATTCTAGAACATTACTGCCCCCCTAGAAACTCCCCTCTAAACAAAAACAAAAAAAATCAATTTTCTTTAGAAAATGTTTTAAATAAAATTGATAGGCATTTATGTGTGTAAACAGCATAAGAGTTAAAGAAAATTGTCTTTGACATTTTTGAGAAACTCGCAAAAACTGGGGGAAAAAGACTTTTAGCAAAGTTGCTTTCGGTTATTGGATTTTGTCCGAAAACATCGTGTCAGAAGGGAAGTACTCGAACGGGATACCATGATTCAGCTTCTTGCGAGATTTTGTTTTTAAGATATTTTATTCACAGACGTAAAAAACACATATTTGTGGTCCATTCGCTAAAGACAGTTTTTCCGTTCATAGGGAGTGGCAAAACATGTATTTCCGGTGAAAACTCAATTTCGAAAATTTGACATGATTATGTTACTTCCTGTTACTAGGAATGAGAGAAAGTAAAAATAAAGTTGGAGGAGATTGGTGATTAGTGACTGGAACTCATAATACACCAAAAATTACCCCCCCCCCCTCTCCATAGATAAAATATGCTTCAAATAAAACTGATGGGTAATCACAAAATGTGCATTCAGTATTGCAAAGTTTAATGCAAAAATGTTGGAACCGTTTCCAAGAAAATTCATACACAAAATAGAACAACTTCCTGATGACCCATTTTCTTCAAATTTGAAATTCTAACAATGATTTGAATATATATTAATGTTATATACTTGTAAGATCGATATAGTGGCGGCGTTGTCATTACCTATTATACGGAATATCATGCTTACACAAACACGGCGAATTTTCATTTTTGAGAAATTTGTTCACAACAAACGCACACACACACACACACACATGAAGACGTAATTGAAATATAAGTTCCATGTATTCATGATGAGCGTTTTTAAATAATTCTGATAATTCTAATCTATAGAAGATGAGAAGTGGAATATAAGTATTCTAGGAATTTAATATTCTGTACACAAATATATCAATGATTAACCACAAATGTTTGCAAAAATATTATTACTTCCACTTTATATTAAATTAATACCGCAAGCATATTCCAAATACTTCATCATATGCACATCTATTGTTATACCAAACATATGTATAAAATACTTCATATTTATACATACGTACATATTAAATTTAATTCAATATACAGGAACAAGTCATTTCGGTTATTTAATAAGCGTACAAACCTTTTGCCAACTCTAGAATTCATAATATGGAAAGCCTAAACTTCATTTATATAAATATTTCAGAAAAATCATATTATAATTTAGTAGAAAGAGACATAGCGTCCTTTTTTGTATGTACATTTTGTAAAATTACACCTGGCCGGGTTTTAAAGTAAAGCCATATTTTTCATAGGTCTTAAATGTAGTAAATATTTGCTAGAGATTATTAAAATATTTTTTAATTATCTTGAAAATTTCTTGGAAAGAATTTTCATTTCCCACAAAATATTAATCTGTTTTTATCTCATTATAATAAAAATACTAATTTCTTTTAATCCTGGTAAGAATTCTAGTTTTACGACCGTATTCACATTTTTGAGAACATTTCAGTTTTCACCGGAAATATATGTTATAAGGTCCAAAATTGTTTATAGCCAGTTTTTTTTCAGGGTTTCCAGGGAACAGGAATTATCCTCTAAAGTGCGTATGTGTGTGTATGTGTGTCGAAGAATCCTACGAAGCTCGAACTTGGTATACTAGTTTGGGTACTAGCATCTGGCATAGAGTTAATGGACAAATTCCTTCGAGCGGAAGTGATACTTTAATGAATTTCTCGCATATTATCTACCTATATAAATACCTATCACCTAATTTTATAACATTTACCGGGAAAGTTGATTTTTTGGAAGTTTCGGTGGAACAGGAGCGTTTAGCTTTGTTCTAAGGTGCGTTTGTACAGCTGCCACCTATATAATATTAATATACGTTGGAAGCTTTAAAATTCCGAATTACTAGAAAACCATTTTTAACCGAAAGTACGATTTTACAGAATTGGTTTTTTGCGTTTATTGGGATATTCTCGAAAAAACTATAACTAATGTATAATTTGTAAAATTTTGTTTTCTATAATGGGATCTATGGAATCTGAGATATTAAATTGCAAGTGTTTTGTTTATTACTATTGGCGTTCTCATCTGGACTACGATGTATTCACTTCTACCACTTGCCTGTATTGGTACTTGTCCCTCCTTCATCTCGCTATTTATATTGCTACAAATAAGTAAATTTTTGATGTTTAATGGAAAGTGGTATTCATTTTGTATATAATTGTATTAACCGCAATTATGAAAGTCGTGTGAGTGTTTCACACCAAATTTTGTTTTGAACGTAACAGCCGCCATCATAATTAACTCTGGATCGGCTACTACATTGGTTAATGCATCCTTTTTCGCTACATTACCAGCCAATTCGTTGCCCTTTATGCTACAATGCCTTAGGACCCACTAGTAAATTATATTCCAACCCTGAGCAATTGAATCGCTAATTTTTTGTACGATTTACCCACGCACTTTCTTTTACTTCGTGTGAAACCCGGGGTTCATGATTGCCGCCTTTGAGACAAAAAATAAAGTTATTGGCTTCTGCGCAAAATATTTTAGGGTAAAAAAAAAATTACCAAAAATGGAAAAACTAGATTAAACCTCAATAACATATGAAATCTAATGCCAAAGATTCTCTAGAATCCCGTTCGTCTAAAATCAACTTTCTTGAACAGGAAATATGAAATCCAAATAAAAGTGATAGGTTTGTATCTATGAAGTAGCAATCGAAATTTAAAGAAAATTACTGGAGCCATTTTCGAAAAAATTTTGCAAGAAGTCAGAAATTGATTCGCTCTTTCGATTAACCGATTTTCTTCAAACATGAAATGCCAGCAATCCCATTAAAGTTGCTTAGTATTATTATATGGTTGTTGGACCCACACTTTATGCTTAAATGGCATTTTAGAGAACACATAACTCCTTAAGGTCCTCAATAGTCCCGATAGTCAGTTTCCAAGGAAAAATGTTTGACATAAAAGATGGTAGATAATATGAGAAGTTTAAAGAAAATAGTTTCGAGCCATTTAAAAATGAAAAAATTTTAAATACTGAAAAAAAAAGTCATTCAGTAAAGTCGCATCTCCATTCATGGATTTTGACGGAACCTTCGCGACAAATTGCACTGGTTGTACCTACTTAAACGTGTGTTAAGTTGAAAGTTTCTTTTCTGATATTTTGTTTACTCAGCCACATCATTTTCATTTTTTTATTTTTTTTTTAAGATGGATTCAATATTTCATCAAGTTGCCGCCACTGAGCTTCCAAGTAGCATTACACAACTAGCATTACCCGTCAACTACGGCGAATGGACTACAACTTAAAAAGCTGATCTCGTACCCAGAAGAATTGAATAAATGCCGGCAATCTGAGGAGCTTAACAATCCTCACCACTTAAAATTTTAAGAGTAAAGACCAGTCGCTACAATGAAAACTATGACCGTGAAAGGTTCGCTAATTTAAGTCAAACTAGCTCACCACCGTTAGAACAAGCAAGCGTTCTAACTGGTCACACTTCTACATTAACCACGCTACCACCATCAATCACTCACCGCTCGGTCACTCTACCCTCTACTCTTTTCTCCGTTACTCAATAACTGTAATATAAATTGTATTTAAGTAAGTCCATGTGTTCATCAATTCACTATCACAAACTACTCTCATTCTGCCACCATAAAACTTGGAAATGTAAAAAAAGAAAAATGTAAGCTACCGAAGAAGTTTATTAGAAGCATAAAACTGGTCACTTCCGTTAAATATTCTTTAGAAAGGGTAAAGAAGTAAAATATTTCCCCTGGCCAATAATCCCTGGGGAGTAACTCTTCACCAATCTAATTATACTATTAATTAATATACAGCTATACTTTGGCTAATTGATTAATCCATTTTTTTTAGTTCAACTCTTAAATAAAACTGGAAGTAAGAGGGGTTGGGGCTCTTCCGCTTGTACTCCCGAGCAGCACTTTCCATTTACCATTTTATTTCTTTAATAGATTCACTCACTTAAAATAGGTCAAGTGGGTACTCAGTCCGTACACAAACCTGGAATATATAATTTCATCGAATTTACTCTGTATTCTAATTTTTTCACTTTCTCTTACTACTTTAACTGGAAGTATTGCGATCTTGTGAATTTGGTTTTAATTGAGTTTTTCAAGGAGTGTCTTCAGACTTCCTGATAGCGAGAAACAATTTTTTTTTTTTTTTTTTTTTGGGGGGAAAAAGGTGTGTGTGTGTGTGTGTGTGTGTGTGTGTGTGTGCATAGAAACTGAAAAACCAAAAATAGTACAATATTCTTCTTGATATTCTATTTGAGTATCTCACTATGAAAGCATGTTCATATAAGATGGAAGCAACGTGGTCTTGCACTATTAGGATAGAGCTTACCCTTAACCTTCCCCAGCTAGTGATCGAGAGGATGGAGAAAGGGGGTTATACTCACAATAACTAGGAACCGTATTGGAAGGGAGGAAAAATTTCTCTAAGAGGCTGAGTAATAAAAAAGAATAGGGCAATAAAGGAATATGGATTGAGGACATCTGAGAGGAGTACTATGACTGGAGTACGAGTATATGAGCTTCAGACATTCGGAGACCAGAAAGAGCTCAGAAATGAGAATATCAGCCAAGAGAACTAACTAAGAATTTAAGAGGAAGTATTGCGAGTGTGTTAAATTTACAAAATGGCGTTTTCACTGGAAATGCAGGTTTTGAGGTCCCCCTGGGCCGGAAAATGTGGTTTTTAGAAAAGTGGTGCTTGTATACATTTGTTTTATTTTTTTTTTACTTTCTTTTTTTTTTTTTTTTATATTAAGATCAAAAGATTTTTTTTTCTTTTTTTGGAGAAAGTTCAAATTTGATATTTAGCTAGGGCATCAAATCGGTTCCAACAGGAACTTATGTATCAAAATTTCTCAACCGAATATACCACTTTACTTGAATAGAATTTTCAGTTTTTTGTAGCGATTTCCTCGAAAATGGATTTTGTATGCACTGCATACACCTACCACTTTTATTTGAAACAATTCTCCGAGAAAATTTATTTAACAGTTTTTTTTTTGCGAGAAGGGGGGTGGGTTATGATTATCTCTGAAGTGCTATCCTAATATTTACTTTCTCTTACTCCTATCTAGTAAGAGGAAGTATTGAAATCGTGACAAATTTTCGATATCGAGTTTTCACCGGAAATTCATGTTTTGAGGTCCCCTGATTTCAAAAATAAGTTGTTTTTAGAAAATGGCCTGTGTGTGTTGTATGTGAACAGCGTAGTTGAAAAACGGAAAATCGTAGACAGTTCAAACTTGATATTCTGTTTAGGTATCACAATGGGATGATTCGACAGTTGGTCATCTGTCAAAATTCCTCAAACGTTAGTACCTCTTTACGGAATTATTTTTTCACTTTCTTGCATTTTCTCGAAAATGGCTCCGACGATTTTCTTAAAACTTATTATATCAAAAAATTTATTTAAGGGCACTTTTGGAGGTGGAGTGGGGTTAGGTTTTCCACTAAAGTGCTATTTCAATTTACCATACAAAATATGACTAAACTACACAAAATTTCGGTTTTCTGTCTAAATAATATTAATTGGAATTAAACATGTTGATTGATAAAAATCGGATGACCGAAAGAGCGTTTTTACAGTTCTTTTAAATGTATTTTTCAGTTATCTGTTATTTTTTCTGAAACTGCTGCAACGATTTTCTTTAAACTAAGTATGTGAACTACATATATAAAGAGCTTCAACTTTTAATTGAAATACTTCTCCGGGTATAGTTATCTAAGGGAGATTTTGATGGAGGGTAGGGTTATGTAAGTGCCATCTTAGTGTATTAAACAATTCTATATAGTGGAAGAAGTTGAAATAATAAAAAATGAATAGTGAATTTAACTTCAAATAAAATGTGTATTAGTGCATTGAAATGAACTGTTAGGGACTATTAAGGTAAAGGACACCGTTACAGAAGAGGTCGCAGAACTCAGCACTATTGTCTTCTGACAGTGTAAAAAGACATTTCCCAGGAGATGAATTCTTTCACAGTCTAAATTCTGCATTCAACCAGACTAGTCTAAATCGGACATTCAACAGAACATTTTTCTCAGAAGTAGCTCTCTTAATTTAGTGCCAATTATAAGCGTTAACACTGAGTTTAATTAATCTAGCTAAATAATTGATTCTGCAATAATTAATAAGATAATTCAAATTCATAAATAACTATTTGCAAAGTTACTAAATTCATTTAAAGTTAATATATTTATTTTAATCTAGTGGTACAGCACTACCCCACTAATATAAGACATAAACAACTATATAAACATGAATCCATAAGCCATACACTTATAACTATATTAGGACTCCACAATTAAATAACCTGTATACTACCCCGCATACAACTATCTGCTATACTATCTGCTACCTACTATCTACTACCGACTATCTACAATCAAATATGAAATTATTTTATTTCATGGAAATAATTAGCTATAAATAATTAAAGAGAAGGTGCAAAATTGGGCGTGGTCCACATGATAATTCTTAATTTTGATTGGCCTAACATACATCCACATTCCACACCTTCACTTCTATACTGTGATTGGTTAATTATTTATAGCTAATTATTTCTTTGAAAAAACCAGTTTAGACTTTTCTAAATAATTTTCCCTCGAAAAATGAGAATTTTCACAATAAAATAAACTTTTACTTAATTAATTATCAAACAGTGCAACAAAAATATTGTATAAAAAAAAAACGCAAAAAATTAAATTATTCCCAACATAATATTTACTGTTTTATATAATTAATATGAGGTGTAACGAAAAATTAGGAATTTTCATTGCATTGTTAGAAAAGAAAGCAAAAAAGAATTATGCAGAACTTGCAAGATTTATGTCCGCCATTTTGTATTTGGCCGTTTACACTAATGGAATAAAATAAAATTGTTGTTCAACACGCACAAAATTTTCTCCAAGGAATTCACAATATTCAGTTAAAAAACTTTTCTTAGGCCGGAAGTTTTTAGCTGTTCATTGTCCTTAATTTTTAAATAGGTGGCGCAGTCCACAAAGTATTGAAACAGTACTATAAAGTGGGAAATCTACGCATGACTCAATAAAAATTAGTTTCTCACAGCAACATTAACAAAGGAATCGAACTTTTATTAGTGCAATTAATCAAATAAATTATAATAAGAAGAAGTGTTATATATTAGAGTTAGATAAACTAGAGACTATGACAGAGACTAGATTTTTTTGTTATGGCATTCTATCATGCATAATATTAACTAGAATAGTTTTTTTTTCTGTTTTTTTAATCAAAGCCGCATTAACGTCTATGGTCACTGGCGCCTGGAGCCTTCTCAGGGCACTGCCGGCCTCCGGACAGTGTTCTCTCGTTACAGACAACACTGTCCATCACCGGACCATGAGCTGTAGAGGCTAAAATCAAATGTGTTATCAAAATTCTGAGTTTAAAGAAAATCGGTCGATCGGAAATGCAATTTTAGTGACTTTCTTTTTCCAGTTTCCTCCTGTTTGCTTCAGTGCACACCATCGGGTTTAATTAAAGTTGATATACTAACTATAATATAGAGACCTGTCATATTTGTTTCATACTTTTAAGAAAGTTAGTTTTAGGGGGGTTCTGGGAAGGCGGGGGAGGTTAGGCTCCCTCAAAAAGTTCGTTTTATTATAGTTTGGATTATACAACTGATATTACAGTTGAGACAACTTAACATTTTCTAAGAATTATAAGTTTAATGAAAAGTTGTCAATTATAGCTATGAATTGTAGTGAGTAAGTCGTGTCAGTGTTTCAAACCAGATATTTTTTTCTTTTTAACTTTTATTTTCTCTGCTTATTAGGTAAGTGATAATAATCTATTTATTGCGTGAAACTTGGTGTAATGGAAGAGCGCAAGAAAGTTTGTAAAAGGGCTGTTGAATAATGAACCACTTTCTAAATGAGTTCGTTCAACTGGGGGCATTTTTTTTTTATTATTATTATTACGTCTAACGATCTTTGTGGTTTCAGAGAATTCATTCGCTCATACCACCTTAAAACAACCTAATTAAATCATTTGGAGGCAGCAGTTTCATTGTGAAAAAGAATAAAATAAAAGAAAAAAGATTACCTCCCTCTCGCCGCCTCAAAAAACACATTCACATTTAAACAAGCTGAACAGTAATTGAGGCAGAAAATTACAGCATAGATTACATAATAGTAAAGATGTAAAATTGAAGATTAACCACCCCTGGCGGAAGACTCGAAAACCTTTTATACTTAATGTAGTTCATCTTTGTCACTATGGCAACCAATCAGTAGGTTAAATCAGCCGTTATTAATCGCTCTATGAAGATTGAAAACTGTTAATATACAGTTGGCCTACATAATAGCCATAATTCGCTTCCTATGTCTATTATGTAGGCAAAGATACATACACACACACACACATACACACAGACCATTTTCTAAAAATCACATTCTCTGACTCAGAGAGCTTCAAAACTTGTATTTCCGGTGGAATACACGATATCGAACATTTGACACGATTACAATACTTCCTCTTATTACAAGTGAGAGATTTCCGGTGAAAACTCAAGTTTTAAACGATCGCGACACTTCCTCTCACAAGGAATAAGAGAAAGTAAAAAAGAAAGGAATTTCTTTCATAAATAGGATTTTTGTTGGCACTAACGGCAAACTGTTTGCCACATTTTGGGGAGGGGATCTTTTACGCCGTGTTTTATGAAAGTTCTATAGTTTTTATGATCTGTTTTTACATTTAACCTACATTTCCTTTTATTGAATATAAAGATTATTACAAATAAAAGCGGTTGATGTCCTTCAATTTCTGGTCCAAAAGAAAATTGAATATAAAAAGAGTAGGGGTGGGGGGAGACAATAAGTTCTTAAAGAGAGAAAATTTTAAATGTATGCAGCTGTTTCAGAAGGATGGAAAAAAGTCGTACATACCTATTACTTCTTATTTCGGACTTTCATGTTTTGTCTGTACTGTAAACTGTAAGCATTAATTGAAACTGAAGAAGATAGAAGGAAATGTGTATCAGGTATGTCGGTGGCTCTAGACTTTGTCTCTGTCGCCTACTCTACACCTCTATACCTGTCTAACTTTGCAACCTCTTGTTACTTCCACTTACTGTTGTTAAGAGCAAATATTGCAATCACGTCAGTTTTTCTCAAATTGAATTTTTTCACGGGCAATAAATGTTTTTGCAGGTCTTCTGAGAACGAAGAAAAAATCTGGTGTGAAACACTCTTACGATTCCCTCACTCCTAAGGGATTACATTTATATTATATACTCGTAAATGAGTAATTTTCTTATTCTCAGATTCTATATATTTATCCTAACATAATCCTTAATCCTTTTCTTTTCCAAAGTAATAAACAATGAAATAGGCTGTATTGATATCCTATCCCTAATTAATATCAATGTCCCTTCCTATAATACTCGTAATATCCTTCCCTTTGAAATAAGTCACCAAAATACAATTATCAACAATATTCTAACGTAAGTACATTATAAATAATTGTAATCAGCAGAGCAGTAGAATTGATATTTTCTCCTTGGACAGCTGTTTCAGTCAGAAAAATACTAAAACAACTTTGAAAATTAATATTAATTAAATTTGTTTAATTTCACCGTTTTACACAAAACTTATTTGTTGACTTTTATATGTGAGTAAATATTATTTATAAAATGAGACTCTTAACTTTCTTAATAGCTTTTCTATATTAAAATTTCGTATCTATTTTATCTTTATTTTACTTTTCTAACAATTTTCAATTTTTAGACAGTTTCTATTTATTAAGATTTTTGTTTTCCAAATGTGATTTTATGTTAAATTGTATTATAAAATGTTTATTATATATGACAATAATAATTTTGTTATTAGTGTATAGAGTTTATATGTATGTAAGTAGCTTATTAGTTTATAAATAGTTTATTGATAGCTTAGATGTTTATAATATTTTGTAAATGATAAGGTTCAGCCTGTATATATAAATAAATAAATGGGCGGTGGAGGGATAAACATTTAACTGTTAATCTTGGCAAGTCGAGAAATGATACTATATTCTGGCCCTGTAGACCGCACCAAAAACACTGGACCAACTGCTTATAAGATTTGAAATTTAACGCAACTTTATTCCGCTCTCATGATCCAAAACCTGTTTGCTTATATATATATATATAGAAAAAGGTTTCAAATAAAAGTGAACGTTTAAATCTTCTGTGCAGTTTAAAATAAATCATTGCAGCCGTTTCCATGAATATTCCAAAAATCTCATTAACCTATTCTGTAAAATCACACTTCCGGAAAACCGATTCACTTCAAATTTGGAATTTTATCAACGCTTCTACTGTGTATACTGAAGTGGGAAGCATAACTTTAATTCCCCCACAAGCTCCCCAAAAATTGAATTTTTGCAGGTAAATGTTTCAATTTTAAGTAATACTTATTTATGTGTATAGCTAGGACAGGAAGTTTAAACTGAGTCGTTGGCGCCGATTTCGTGAAAAACTAAAAAAGAAAAAAAATTCAGATAGTTGCACTTCCGGTGGTTGATGGAGTTTGCCGGAAATTTTCGTGTCTGAGCGGTAGACGTGCCTAAATCTATTTAGATTTCACATAATTAACGACGGTAGCAGCACCTGTGACATATGAGAATTATGTGATTAGTATTGCCAGTAATACCGAATAGGAGGGAAGGGATTAGCTCAGTGGTAGCGCGCTGGACTGGTAACACGGAGATCCCGGGTTCGATTCCAGCCGTGCTGCCCTTAGATTATCCCTTCCTAGGAGCTTTACAGCTCACTGTCCGGTGATGGACAGTGTTGTCTGTAACGAGAGATCGGACTGTCCGGAGGCCGGCAGTGCACTGAGAAGGATCCGGGCGCAAATGACCGTAGCTGTTGACGCGCCTTAATAAAAAAAAAAAATACGGAACAGGGAAAGAAGATGCAGAGGTTAAGTGTTAAGCTAGAGTTAGGTGTTTGTTTTCCACTGTACTTTTTGTAACATATATTTATTTGTTTTATGCGTTGATTGCTTTATGCAACCTATTCTTAAGAATTTTATATAGACAATAGTACGGAACGAAAATAGGCACACTAAAACTACAACTGTCTACTACTTGACAAACATAGAATTTTTTTTTTAATTTAAGGTGCGTTAACATCAATGGTCATTGCGCCTGGAGACTTCTCAGTCCCCTACCGGCCTCCGGACAGTGTTCTGTCGTTACAGACAACTCTGTCCATCACCGGACAGTGAGCTGTAGGGGTTCCTAGGAAGAAAAAATCTAAGGGCAGCATATTGTTAATATGGTAGCCGTTAATATTGTTAGACTCTAACCCGAGTTCTCCGCGTGGGAGTCCAGTGTGTTAACCACTGAGCTAATCCCTTCCCTCAACATAGAAGACATTAATTATTACGGCAGGAAACAGCGGCCGATTGCAAGATCGTTAGTTCTAACTAACAAATGTTACCATTAGTGAATACATTTATAAATTCTATTGGAATGGACATATTTTAATTTGAATTATATTCAATATTTTGTTAATAACATGTTGTAATAGTTGTGTTTAATGTTATGTGATTTGTATACAAATTAACTCGCTATCAGCAGGCAGGGGGGATAATGCTGGTAGGAAAACAAAAATACACACAACACACACACACACACTTGTCCCCATAGATAGTACACTATCTCAAAGTGTTTGTTAAAGAAAAATAAAAAAATCTGATGTGAAACACTCACAGGACAATCTCTTGTTACAAATACATAGTTATAACTGACTAATTCGTTTCCCAATATAATGCTTATTCGATGTTCAATGGCTTTTAATTTACAAGCATGGGGGACTTTAACCTTTATAAAACGATTTTTTTTTATTAAAAAAAAGCATAACAACCCCCTTCCTTAAATGAATTTTCTCTGGAAAAGTTTCAGACAAAAGATCTCTGCATGTATATAGTTAGCATTCCAAGTTTAATGAAAACCGTCGAGGAAATCGCAGAAAACTAAAAAAAAATGTTCAGTAAAGTTACACTTTCGCTCAACCGATTTTTCTTAAGCACGGAATTTCGCCAACATATTTAATTACAATTAATATTAGTGACTGATAGAATCGTGTATTAAATTAAAACAGCACTTTAGAGCAAACCATAACACCGTCACTCACCAAAAATTTTAATTTAAAATTAAATGAATTTTCCCGGAAAAATGTCAGCAATAAAAGTTAAAGTACTCTGTATATATATAGTTACTTTACTCGCAATACTTACTTCTTACTGACCAATACGAAGAAATAAACCCTTAGAAGAAATAAAGAATGAAACAAATAATTATATCGTAATGGAATGTTTTTCATGCCAGATCGCCTACTGATATTGGCAGGGAAAACAAGTGTAATCATTCAGCGAATTTTCTTCCTTTTTTTTTTGAGTTGTGTTATTCCATATCTCTCTCTTTCTCTTTTCAATTTTTCCACCATCTTAAGTTTCAAATCCTCAAAATTCTGAAAAACCTGAGTGCAGGTAGCCAGTAAGAAATTGAATAGAACAATTGGAATTCAATAATATACAAGATTATATTGATAAAAAAACTCTTTTCTTAGTAAAACTCGATCCACATTTATCTGGGGCATAATTCATTCATAATAACTACATTGACAATCCTCCCTTTTTGCGAGATAAGATGATGACATTCGATTTTCAATATTTATGCATAGCATAAACAGTGGATAGTAATTATTGAAATTATTTAATGGTACGTGGTTTCAATTTCAGGGTTAAATTTAAGCCTAAATATACTAGATTAAGAGAGAGAGAGAGAGAGAGAGAGATTGTAGTTGATGCGAGAGAGTAGAAGAAGACGTGGGAATTTTTTTTTCCATAAAAAAAAAAAACCCAACTTAAACGTCGAGGAAAATGAGAGAGAAAACCCATCCTTCATTGAAAAAATAAAAAATAAAAAGTACAAACAGTTTTCAGTTTTTTTCTTTTTTCACCTTTTAGTGTTGAAGCGATAGGGATTAATGAATTCAAGGTGGTTAGGCGTTTAATGGTGCTGGTGGGCGAGAAAATATTTAGAAAAACTTGGAAGGAAAGTTCTAGTAGAGGGCGCCACTCACCAGGCACGACCCATTACTCCCCTTTTATATATTTTCATGAATTTTATACACGTTTAGTATTTCTTTCATCTCTTTACAATATTTGGCCCCGAGTTTTTTCCTTTCTTTTCTTCGGCGCTCCTCCTCTCTCACTACCACTTCCCAGGCAGGGTCTTCTTCTTACTCCTTGTTAAGCACGTATGCATTGATATGGAAACTATAGAAAAAATATACTTCCTTCTGTAACTTTAAACTTCAAATAAATGCAAATATATAAGTGACCAGATTTGTCATTGGTTCTAGAGAATATTCTCCGAGTTATTTTTTTCTCAATGCATTTCGCCACTCGCAATTGGTAATTTTACTTTCCACTTTAGTTATTCACTAGAATATCATAGTAATTTTTTTTTTGGTGGGGGGGGGGGGCAAGAATTCACTTAAACGAAGAAAGAAACAGCTTTTCTTGCCTGCTTTTATACATATATCTATCTCATTCTTCATAGGAAAGTAGAAAATATAGAAATTTGTTTTTAATTCCCCTTAGGGTGGGAAGTGGGCTAGTCACTTCTTGAATGATTTTAGCATCACTGCTAAGGTTATCTCAGCTATTAACAACACGTACAACATACTGGACATCTTGAACACCCTCAACACATGACCAAAATTGGGCTTGCAGAGATAGTTGTCATGTGAGAACTATTTTGAGCTTATGAATGTGAAGTGAAAACTCCTAGTTCATACCCCCACCACCACAACCACATACTCACTAACAATTAAACATATTGTATATATTTCTACGGATGACAATATTCTTCGTACAAACTCTGAGACCTAAATGAGGCACCAATAGATCTTTCACGTCGTATTGGATTTAGCTCTCCTACACTTCCTCTACAAACATCCAATTGCATATATATATATATATATATATATAAGTTCACTTTCTCTTTCTCATTCTGTCCCCGCTCTGCGGGCCATTCTTTCACACCGACGCGCTCTCTCTCCTTGTGCTTTCTTTCTGTAACATTCTCAGTCACTTTCCCTCTAGTATCTCACTCGCTTCTTCTTTGTCACTCTTCTTGCCACTCTTCACACCCTACGCTATTTTTCAATCACCATCACTCTCTCTTTGCATCCACTCTGCCTCAATGTTACTCATCTGTGTCACTCCTTCTGCCTGCGCACTCCCCACAATATCTATGCCCTTCTCCTTAGCACTCTCTCTTCGAACATTTGCTCTCTTTGTCACTCCTTCACGCTCTCTGTATCTAGCTCTCACTGCATTCTATTGCACTCTCTCTGCCACCTCTTCAACGTTTTCTCCAGGTTAATATCTCGCTGCACTCTCACACTATCATTCTTTGTGAGTGTTGTCCCTTTTTTCTCTCTCTCGCTCTCTCACTACACACACACACACACACACACACACACACACACAAACACATGCATATAATATATATGTTCAACTTGTTAAAAGCTAACTTGACATTCCAAAGTGATATAGCAAGAGGAAGTTGCGTTTAAAATATTCAAAAGGAAATCGGTGTATCACTTTTACCTAGTGGTTTTTCAGATTTTAATTTTTTTATTTTTAATTCCTCTTACTGGTTGGTGGTAAGAGGATATATTGCGATCGAGTAAAATTTTGGAAATGCGTTCCCATCGGAAATATTTTGTTTTGAAGTCCCCTGAGTACGAAAAAAGTGTTTTAAGCGAACTGCCTGAGTGTATTTGTGTTAACAAAGTACCTTATTATTCGCAAAAGGGGAGGGCAAAACCCTACGCTATCCAAAGCCCCCCAGGGCCCATATAGCTACCCCTAAAGAATAACAACTACTGGGACTAGAATGAAAATCCAGGCCCAGGTTTTAACCATCTAAGTTTCAAAACAGACCAAACAATTCGGACCAAAACCTTAAAAGGACACAGCTTAAGATCCTCTACCGACATCCTATTCCGGCCGAAGGTCCTAAACCTAATCTCCTCACAACCCAAACAATTCGTCATCAAATGCATGGGTGTTTCCTCCTCAGTTTCACAAACTCTACAAAAAGGGTCAGGCACAAGTCCCATTATATAGAGATGTCTCCTTAAACCACAATGCCCAGTGAGGAATCCAACCAGATACCTGAGGGAGGTCCGTGAAAGACATCGGACCCCACTACTCAATGCTCCGCCCGGACCCCCAATGAGCATTTTAGACTGCCGACAACCCACTGCACTCATCCATAAGGATGAGTGCTGCGAGGTCATCCACTTCTGAAAGCCCGACAAACATGTGCCAGAAGACACACCAACAGCAGGCTCTGGACCAATGAAAGGGAGAGAGGCACCTAATTTGGCAAACCTATCCACCTCCTCATTCCCAAAAATTCCCATATGACCTGGAACCCAGACCAGAAGCACATCCTTTAATGAAGAAAGATCTTCCAGTCTTCTAGAACATTCCAACACCAATCTGGAAGTGAAGACACATGAATTAAGCGCCTTCAACGCAGCCTGGCTATCCGAGCAGATACAAACACCTTTTAAATTAGTGTTACGCACCCTCTCATCCAAAATACAGCAAAGAATTGCACAAACCTCAGCCTGGAAAACGGTGGCCCACTCACCAAGAGGCGCTACCAAATGATCTCCCGTCTCAAAATAGACGGCAGCCCCAGACCTACCATCCATCCTGGAACCGTCCGTGTAGCATCGGAGATAATTCTCAGGAATCACACCAGACGGACCCAGGGTTAACCAATCTTCCCTAGAAGGCAACCTAACCCTGTAGGAATGACCAAAGACAAAAGTCTTCAAATTCCTATCAGAAGGGAAACCTGTAATGGGAATCCTTAAAAGCATCTCACGATAAATGGTAGAATGACCATATCGCTTACCCTGCCAAAAACCTGCCTGTTTAATTCTATAACAGGCTTTCATTGCCTGGTTTTTCACCTCCACAAAGAGAGGTGGAATCCCTAACAAAGTCTCCATAGATGCGGTCGGTGTAGTCCGAAACGCTCCAGTCACCGCCAGACAAGCCAAGCGTTGGACTTCTTCCAACAGCTGCCTAGCGGATCGTGTTTCAATGCGACGCCACCACATCAAAGCCGCATATACCAATCTAGGTTTAATGCCCATGCAATAAATCCAGAACATCATCCTGGGAGTAATTCCCCAGTTCTTACCTACAACTCTTCGACATTGCCAAAAGGAGATTATCGCCTTTTGATGTTGTGTCTTAACATGTTCCGACCAGTTCAATTTACTGTCGAGAACTACCCCAAGGAACTTCACTGATTTGCTAACCTGTATGGAGGTGTAAAACCTACTATCTTCCTTCTATGAGTGAATAGAATTGCTGGGTCTTCATAGGATTAATAGAAAGACCCTTATCCTGTGTCCAACAATATACCATATTAAGGGCGCTTTGCATTAGGTCCGAAATAGTGGACAAACAGCGCCCTAACAATAAAATGACACCATCATCGGCATATGCTTGCACATAAAATCCCGATGAGTTCATCCTAACCAAAAGGTCATCCATGACGACGCACCACAACTTTGGTGAGAGACAACCCCCTTGAGGGCACCCTCTCCCCGCTTGTACTATCATGGTGCGCCCGCCAAGGGATGCCTGTATAACCCTACTCCTAAGATAGACACCTATCCAATTGATTAAGACGGGATGTATACCTTTTCGCACCAAGGCATCTTCGAGAGCATCAAACGATACTCTGTCAAATGCCCCCTCAACATCAAAGAAACACCCTAGGGCATATTCTTTTATTTCCAAAGCAGATTCTATCCTTCCGACAAGACAATGTAATGCAGTCTCTGTCGACTTACCCACAATATAAGCATGTTGGTTAGGATGGAGTGGATGATCCCTTAATGGGCCATCAGTAATATACCTATCCACCAACCTTTCCAGAGTTTTCAAGAGGAAAGACATAAGATTAATGGGTCTAAATGCCTTGGGGTCAGAGTAGTCGTTTCTTCCCGGCTTGGGAATAAAGACTACCCTTACTTCTCTCCATAATGTTGGTACATAACCAAACATCAAACATCCTTTAAACAATCTTAACAATACCCTCGTCAGCACGTCCCCACCCTTTTGCAACAGACAAGGATAAATCCCGTCCGGTCAACAAAGTACCTTAAAAACGAAAAATCTCAGAAAGCTCAGACTTGGTATTTATTTAGGTACTACCACCGCATTTGACACAAGTTTTCGGCCTAAATCCATCAACCGGAAGTGCAATTTACTGAATGTTTTTCGTCAGTTTTTTGGATTTTCTTAAAAACAGGCAAACGATTTTCTTTAAACATATTGTTATTATCTAAACAAATGAATCCCTATTAGTTTTATTAGAAACCTTTCCCGGGACAATTGATTTTTGGGGGGGTTACTGGCGAAACAGTAATATTAATGCACATTGCAAGCATTGCTAGAATTCCAAATTTGAAGAAAATTGATTAACCGGAAGTCCGACTTTATAGAGTAGTTTTTTGAGTACACTTTTTAATTTTCTCGAGAACGACTATAACGATTTTCTTTAAACTTGGAATGCCACTGCACAGATATAGACGTATCACTTTTATTTGATTTTGAATAGTTGTGCGGTATTTGTGGCGTTAAATTTCAAATGTGTATAAAGTTGTTGTATATGTGGAGGGTTTGCAATGCTAGATAGCATCTGGGATTTTAACCGTCGTACTTGCATATTTTTTATATTCCATACTGCTTTCGAATTTTCATACATCCTCAGAGTATGGTTATTAAGTTCATGTGGAGAATTGTCTTCAACTGAATGTTTGAACTGTTACGCTGTTGCGCACTCTGTAGGAATGTGATACATCAAGTTGCCGTCAACTCTCTACACGAACTTAATAACCATAATCTGTCGAAGGATGGAAACCCGAAACCGGTCAGGAACATTGAAAATATGCTTGCTAGCACGGATAAAAATCCCAGATATATATAGAGTTCGTTCAGTGTTTTTGGTGCGCTCTGCTGGGCCATAAAATAATCACTTCTCTACCTGCCAAGGTTAGTAAGAAGGTACTTATCCCCCCCCCCCCCGATTCTATATTTATGGTCCGACAAATTTCTCTCTCAATAAAATCGTATTTTAAGTCAACGACAAAACATTTAATTCTTCTTCATATTATGTTGTAATGGATGAGTTGAATGGAGAGAATCGGTTTGGTTTGATGAGTTAACAAGACTTGGTTAACACTGTAATATAATGATGAGTTTGACTGACTGCCTGAACTTTACAGTAAAGATGGTAGATTTAGAGTGGAAGGGATAATGGCACGTTGTGACTGGTGAACTATCTTCTGAACTAAATTGAACAATATTTCTTCTGTGCCCTGTCGCTGTACTTATATAGTTTCTCCCACTCTAGTCCAAGAGAGTGCCTGGTATTTTGTTCCTCTTTCTCTGCTCTCTTGGTTGCTATTACATCATCCCCTCTCCTGAAGAAATTTTTCATACGTGAAAAATTTGAGCGTGCTGGTGAGTGTATATGTGTAGCACAACTGGTTTGGCTACGAGTTTGTTGCAGCTAGCCTGGGTTGTTGGAACGAGCTAAGAGATGCTGTTGCGAGCTAGCCAGTGTTGTTGAAAGCTAGCTAAGATGATGCTGTTTCGAGCTAGACAGTGATGTTGAAAGCTAGCCATGGTGATGAGAACCTACCTTATGTTGTAACAGATAGTGATGGCCTAGTTGAGAGCTAGCTAAGGATGCTGAAGCTAGCGATGGTGATGTTGCAAGCTAGCTAGTGATGTTGAAGCTAGCGATAATGATATCTTCTTGTGTCATTCATTATAAGGAACGAAGGAGATAGAGGAACAGAATGAATTTATGAATTTGTAGTCCACGGCAGTAGTACAAAAATATACAAATCATGAAAACAAAATTTAGCATAAATCAATCATTTAGAAAAATAGATAAATAATTAATTGAAAAACTTAAAAAAAAAAAAAAAATTAACATTTGTTACATTTTGAAGTAAATTATTTTTTTTTATCTTTGAAAAATATTCATTTGTTACATTAAATTATTGTCTTTTCTGTTTGAAAAATTAAATTATTTTCTTTTATTATTTAAACCATTTCAATTTTTATCTATGATGAATTTAATTAACATGATATTAGAAGAAAAAACTTATTTTCAATTGAATACATTATTTAAAGTTCAAATATATTATTATTAGTTCTTATTTCTATCTATTTACATGTAAGGCTAATAATTATTAAGTTGATTTGATAGTTTGTAATATTTACATTGAGAAAAAATTTTTATTAATAATGAAATTATGAACTTATGATAAAAAAATAAAAAAAAAATGAAAAATTTAACTTGTTTATTTAATTACTATCATATAAGAATAATAAAATTTAATGTAATATCCAATTGGATACACTGATGTATGTGTTAGCTTAATAATTAATGGTTATATTAACATATTAATTTATTATATTGAGATTTTAATAATAATTTTTTTTTAAGTATACCCACACACCTATTTACAATTAATATTTATTTATTTACACAAATTATGATAATCCTTCTAGGAATAATAATTACTTTTGTGTGTGGATTTGATATAATTAATAAAAATATAGGAAAATAAGGTTAAAAACAAGAGAATGTTAAAAAAAAAAATAAGGTTAGTGAAAAGAAAATATTCAAAGACGAGAGTAATTTTTAAAGAAAAGATAATAGACAAATGTTGAATAGCAATTAGTAATAAAGAATATATGAAGGTAAAAAATTGTACCAGTGCAGCATTTTGGTCGACGAATTTTTGTCAAGTCAATGACGTTGTTATGTAAGTCCATTCAATGTCAATATGTATTATGTATTCACCCCAGTTAATGAGGAGTGTTGACGATGATCCTCAAGTCCATTGCATGTTAGTTTAATTAAAGTGATTCTGAAATTCTGAAATTTGCGTACTGTGAATCATAGTGCAATGATTCGATTTGTTTATTCTAAATTCCTTCTTTTAGGAATGTTTGTCTTAATGTTTCTTGATATAATTTAAGTTTTAAATTTTATGAAGTTTTCCTAAAGTGAATCAAAGTGCAATGATTCGATTTGTTTTGTTTTTAATAGTTGATGTTTTAGGCCATATTCTGATACGCTATTATTATTGTTACTTTATTAAGTTTGTGATTTTTTTTTTTCACTTTCGTCGATTTAAATTAATTAATTAAAGTAAATAAAAAATTAATAATTTCGTATGTAGTATCATTGTTTTATTTTAATTTATTATTCATATCATTGATAATAGGTTTTACGTTAATGTATTTTATCATTATTGCTTATTGATTAAAATTTAAATCTAGAGCTAAGCGAGCAGAATATGGCTTGCAGAAATAAGGAGTTTTCGCAATTTCGTGGGAAAGGAGCGATCGCAAAGGTTCTGGAAAGGAGCTCATGTATGATCACAGAAATCGGTGATGGTGCACATAAATAATTTAAATTTTTCATAATATCGTTGGTAATTAATAAATTGTTTGAAATTTCCTTCTTAGTTAATTCCAAAGTTGCTCAAAGACCGTGAGAAAGAAAAGAAATACATTAGCATAATATTCTTTATATACCTAATGAAGATTAAAGAATTCATTTGATTCCATTCATTTGGGTTGCTAAACAAAACATAAGTTATAAAATAAATTGATTATTTGCAAAGTCTATGGGTAACAGGTAAAGAGAATGCTAATACTAAATATTAATTATACTGAAGGGTTTTACGTAATCTGCTACCCGCATAGGTATATGAACTCAAACAGTCACTTCCAGTAGAAGATTGGAAAGGCGATGTGTTGAATACAATTCGGCTAGTCTGAGGGTCGTTAGCTTAAATTCTTTGTCTTGCGGCTGTCTTGAAGTTAATTGTTCTGGTGTCTGGGGAAAACATCTGTACAGTGAAAGTGTCCACATTGTTCTGCTTTTTGACCTAAAATTTCTTATAAATTGTTAAATCGATTGTATTTTGACCGCCTTTGAATTTGAAAGATGTCTTAAAGGAACAGTAAAATGAATTGTCCTATACATGAAAGAATTTGACCTGGAACATTAAGAGAAAGATTTGGAGAAATACAATAAATTAGAATTGTAAGGCATTTCCAACGTCATCTGGGAAAAAATAGATAGTTAAAATTAAGAAATAATATGAATTATTATAAAATGTATGTATTATTTATTAAAATGTTTGAAGATATCTCTTCGCGATCTGTATATAAAATTGAATGAAAGAAATGTTTAAATAATTTGTTGAAATCGTTGTACGACTGAAATGCATAAATGTTTATTGGATTAATATTTATAAAAAAAAATTATGTTATTCTAGCACATGAAGGATAAATTTTTGTTTGAAATTTTGAATTTTGAAAATTTTCCTTGGGCTAGACAAGAATAAAATTCTCTCCTCCCAACACCAGGAAATTTATTTAAAATTTTATTCTTTTTTGAGAAATGTGCTTTTTAGAAATTTTTATCTTTTCCTTGGCCGTAGAGTCATGGCGTGCGATTTTGATATACCTCTAATGTGGGCCTTTTTCAGCTTGCTGAGGTGTACCAATTTTTTCTCATTGTTATTTAGGGTTATGGAAGCTGTGTGGTTAGAAAATACTTTATGAATTCGGTAAAGGCCATGATAATTATTCACGAATTTTCCCGTGGATGTGAATGCTTTTAAATAAACGTGGGAAATATTGTTCCCTTGTTAACTTGGCATTTTTCATTATTTAATTTGACCTGTTTCCTAACTTGTATTTTGTCGTAGAGACATATGGTATGAATATTAACATTTTCTAAATTTTTCTCCTGATAATTCAGAAGCCAGGAAAACTGAAATTTCGTTCCAAAAACAATTTCATAGAGGGTTACAATTTATGGAAACGTTTTTGGTGGAATTGTGGGCCGCTCTGACAAGTGGTAGATATTTGTGCCAAATTTTATCAGTTTGCACATAGTGCGATAAATTGTTGGCAATGTCTCTGTGCACACGTTCTAGACGACTACTAGACGCCGGATGATATGCCGTTCTGATGCTTCTTTAATTTTTAGGAGCTCAAAGATTTGAGTTTAATTGTGGATATAAAGTTGGTACCCAGATCTGTAAGAAGATATTTAGGCGTACCGTATCTGGTAAATATATTATTTACCATAATCTGTGCAATTGTTTCTGCTTTTTGGTTCGTCATGGGAAACATCTCCAAATAGCGAGAATATTGACAGATTATCGTTAATATATATTTATATTCTTCACCTGTATCGCCGTTCACAGATACATTCAGTGGTCCAACTAAGTCAACGGAAATGGCTTGCTAGACATTTTTTGGCTCACGGAATGTGCCTAAAGGTGGTTTATAGGCGTCTTTTGGTTTTCTTGTGGCACAGCTATAGCCGGTTGGATAAAAATTACCAAGGGAGTATTGCAAGGGGACTGTCTGAACACGCTGTTGTTTATATTATTCATAAGTGATATAATCAATTACTTTGAGCAACATAGTTTGAACGGTCTAAACATAGTAAATAAAAAGGATTTAATAATGTTACTATTTGTAGATGACGTACTGGTATTTTGTAGAGATAGATGAGTAAGTTTCTGGCGTAATTGTTATTGAAAGGCATGTAATTGTGTTTTTCATTGTGCGAAAGTTGTTGAATGGAATTTATGGTGTGTTTTTGTGATGAATTTTGTATCTCCGGGATGTAATGAACGTGGGCGATTAGAAAATGTTTGGTGATGGAGATCTCATGGTGTTTTGTGTTTATTAGTGTAATTGCACAAGCATTATTATGTACGTTTGTCAGTGTGTGTGGCAAGTAAAGTCCTGTGGGAAGACTGTCATGTTCTGTTAACATTATGGAACCGTCTGGAATTTTGTGTGAAGAGTGTATGTGTTGACGATGTCGGTATGTTTGTGCATGCCGGAATTATGATTTTATGTCGTGTTGACAATGTTTCGGGTAGTGTTGTGTTTTGAATGTCATTAATCTGTGATGATGTGGTGTCTGTTAAGAATGGAATTGCTGTTTTTTGGATGATAATATTCTGATTTTTAAGTTAACGATTGCTTGATATTTTGTTAGTAGGTCTTTTTATTACTTCAAATTCATTTTTTAATTGTGAAACTATAAATTTACCTTGAATTCCCGTGTTTTCATTTATCGAGAAATGAACGTGTGATAGACCATAGTCGGGAATAATCTAATTTGTAATTGATTTTAGGATGATATTAGATTTTTCGGGCCTCGATTTGACATGACTGGCATCTATGAGGGAATGCGAAGCGCCTGTGTCGATTAACGCTTTTACTTTTTTGTTATTAATTTGGAGCATAATTAATAAATTATTTGTGTCGTGGAGTGCAGGGATCACTACAGTGGTAGCCGCTTGAGAAAACGGCTGAGCGCCTAATCGTTGTTTTTTTTAATTAAACCAACATACCTTTGCTGTTTGCCCACGCTTTTCGCATATCTGGTATGTTGGCGGAATCCAATAGTTTGAATTATTGCCACTATTAAATTTATTATTAGGGGAGGGATTAGCTAAGTGGATAGCGCATTGGACTCCCACGCGGAGGTCCCGGGTTCGAATCCAGTGCTACCCTTAGATTTTTTCTTCCTAGGAGCCTCTACAGCTCACTGTTCGGTGATGGACAGTGTTATCTGTAGCGAGAGAACACTGTACGGAGGCCGGCAGTGCACTTAGAAGGCTCCGGGCGCTAATGACCACAGATGTTGAAGTGCCTTAAATTAAAGAAAAAAAAAATTATTATTGTTGCTCCATTAATATTATTATTATTATTATTACTATTGTTATTATTATTATTTTTATTACTATTACTGTTGTTATTATTTTTATAACTTTGTTTTTTTATATAAGGCCTACTTTGCCTGAATGGACGATAGTTTGACTGATATTGTAGCTTTTTGCCAAAATTAGTGCGCGTTTTGTTCGATTTTTATTCCTACACTCCCGATTCCAGTGGTCACCTTCACAGAATTTACACGGCGACGGTGGTTTTGAAACTACGTTTCGCTTTCGTCGCGATGTTACCAGTTGGAATTTCTGCTTGCATTCATTGTGCTAGTGCATACCAGCACAATGTTTACAACGCGATGGCGGTTTTTCTGTGGATTCGACTGGCGTGTCTGTCTTTTCACCGCAAATATGGAACCTTGCGATGGTTCTGAATTCTGTATGTCCCTAAAGGCTTTGGGTACGGAATACCCGCTTCATCTGAATGGCAAGGCAAAGTCCCGGCCTTGACAGGAGGATGTTGCAAAACGGTAGGCCTATGGACAAGCTTGCCTGTCCAAGGTCGGGCCAGTGGCCATTCTAGGCCTTTAAGTAGGAGACTCTAGCAGGGACTCTCTACATAATGGTACCACGGGAACGTGAATCAGCCCGGCAGAGCTTGCTCTGCACTCACGTGTTGAGGAATGGACTCGTGAGGGTCGTGTGTTAGCAGGGAAGATATAGATTTTTCCAAACATTTCTTTTAAGGTGGGCTGGAGTTGGTTGGTTTGGCCTCGAGGAATAGTTCCGCCTTCTCCCAATCTATGTCTCTAAGGGCTAAGGCATAGGCTTGCGCTTCATCGAGGGTTTTAGGGAGTTTGATTTGAACCTGAGCGTTTATCGAATTCGGTGAAGAATTAATAAAGGCGTCAGTTGCTAATTTATCTACTAAATTTTGCAGGATTAGTAAAGGGTTTTCCTGCGCTTTAAAAAGCAATTAAGTAGATATATGTTTGATACGATCTGAGAAAACCTCGAGCATTTCGTTCGGATTTTGATGTAGGCTAGTTATCTGTTGCAATAGAACTATAGGTGTTTTTTCTTTTTTAAATCTGCTTATCAGTTTTTCTAGCGCCGTCTGATAGGTTAAAAGGTCATTATTGTTTGCGCATTGATTTTTAAATGTGTCAAAATAAATCTTTGCGGGACCAGTTAATTTAAGTATTAAAATTTCCAATTTATCCGCGTCAGACCAACCAGAGAGGACACTGTAATTATTGAGTTGGTCTATGAAGCTCGAAATATCACTGCTGTGCGATCCATCGAATATAGGTAAATTATTAATCATTGTAGATTTCTAATATTCACGGGATTTGGAGTATTACACTTATTTAGAAGATAAGCGATTGCCTCATCGGCAGATTTTTGCTGCCCTGTGTAAGTAGTCATATTGTTAATTTTCGATAAACGTTCTTTTAATACTATTAAATTGCCGCCTACTCGGAGATTGTGTCGTTTTAGTATGTTGATGATATCGGCTCTTTTCATAAAAAGAAAAAAAAAGTCGATAAAGAACAAATGGAAATAAATTTAAGAATAAATATTAAAAATAGAAATGAATGTAAGATTAAATTAAAAAATTAGTAAGTATATAGAACTGAAAAAAATGACACCTTTTTCTTCGAAAATGTTGAAGCTGAAGCGGAATTCGAAAAACGCTACCACCAATATAATGGATGAGTTGGATGGAGAGAATTGGTTTGGTTTGATAAGTTAACAAGACTTGGTTGACACTGTAATATGATGATGAGTTTGACTGACTGCCTGGACTTTACAGTAAAGATGGTAGATTTAGAGTGGAAGAGGTAATGACAGGTTATGACTGGTGAACTATCTTCTGAACCAATTTGAACTATATTTCTTCTGTGCTCCGTCGCTGTATTTATATAGTTTCTCCCACTCTAGTCCGAGAGAGTGCCCGGTATTTTGTTTCTCTTTCTCTGCTCTCTTGGTTGCTGTTACAATATAGATTTCTTGTATTATTTAGCCTCCGTAACATCGATTTTTGATAAAATCGATTTTCCCAGAAAAAATAATAAAAAACAAGAAATGTGTAAACTGATATTTTCTGTATAGTGTTTCGCATAGTAGATCCGTGCATTCAAAACGGAACTTCTTGTGATTTTTCGTTTTTTAAGCTGAGCTGTTCAGTAACAAACATAATAATACACAATAATTTTCTAAAAATTAAAAATTTCCTACACTAAAGGGATTTTAGTTTTCTAGTGAACATTTATTTCGAAATATTGGTAACCCTGCCACACTTTCATTGATAGCAATAAGTGATCCTTTGTTTTTTAAGTAAATTTTTCCAAGCAAATTTATCACCAATGAGAGAGCTAGTAAATATAAACACTTATAAATCAAGAACAAATATACTATAATTAACAACTACAGTTTTATTATGATTTATGAATATTAAACTAGTTATCAGACAGAATTGTAAGACCAATTGAGAATTTGAAGGGAAGTTTCCTAACTAAAGACCCTGTTAATTACTTACTTAATAGGTAAACTTTAGTTATAAGGTGTTTAACAGAATTACGGCAGTTATCAACGTACAACTGTTTGACTGATAGACAAACTTACAAAGTAAGTGTAGTGGGTAATTACTAATAGATGATAAAAAGATTATAGATCGATTATTGAAGGAATCTTATTAAACACCAGAACTACCATTAATTAAGACATAATAATATCCGGACCAATCAAAATGAGTGGTGTTCAGAATGTTTACTAAATAAGGACTTTAATAGCGTATCACTGCCTATTTATTTTTTATTTAAAATTAATAAAGGAGACATTCCTTTAAGTAAATAAATAAATCACGCATCAATCAGTGCGTAATACACGACTTCTCTTACAAAGTTGACAAATTTTCTTTAGCGTGGGACCCGGGTTTGAGTGCAACTATGCTGCCCTAAGTTTTTTCTTCCTAGGAGCCTCTATAGGTCACTGTCCGGGATGGACAGTGTTGTCTGTAAAGAGAGAACACTGTGCGAAGGCCGGCAGTGCACTGAGAAAGCTCCAATGACCATAGATGTCGACGCGCCTTTAATTAAACAAAAAAAAAATTCTTCAACTTTAGAAATATTTTTTCAAAAATATATAAAGATGTGGTTTTAATGCTGATAGGCACGCTTTGGCTCAGTAGTCATACTTGAATATAGTTACATTGTATTCCACAAGACAGCGTTAATAGCATTGAAGAAACTCAAAATAACTTTTGAAATTTAAAACCACAAATTTCGCAGAAATCTCTAAAATATGTTTTTCCCAAAAAATCTTTTAAATAACCGTTAGAGAATTGTATCTGTGCATTCAGCATCCCAAGTTCTAAGAAAATCGCTAAAGCTGTTTTCGAGAAATTTGAAAAAATCTGTTACATTACACATGATAAATTTGAGTTCTGCAATGACACCTATCGTTTGCGCTATCTTTTGGTTTACAGTGAAAACAAACAAATACAACATTTACCTGCCATATGGTCCAGCCAATATTTCCTCCGCTAATCTGCTCCCACCCTCTCTACAGTATAGTGAGGCCAATTAATTCCAAGTTTAAAGAATAATGTGGCTGGGTCCGCAATGCTGGATAACATCCATTATTTTATCCGTCGTAGCATGCATATTAGATTTATTCCTGACCGGTTTCGGATATTCATCCATCGTCACAGCAAATTCACCAAGTTTGTGTAGAGAGTTCACTTCAGAAACATTTCGTTGAAGTGAACTCTCTACACGAACTTGGTGAATTTGCTCTGACGATGGATGAATATCCGAACCCGGTCAGGAACATAACTAATATGCGCTACGACGGGTAAAATAATGGATTTAAAGAATAAGTGACAAATTTATAAATATATTAACTGGAGTGAGAGAAAGTGGTTGTAAGTGTGTGAAACCAGATTTTTTGTAATTCCAATTACCCCTAACAAGAGGAAGTGATGCGATCGTCACTGATTATCGAGATTGAGTTTTTTGATGATTTAGGTCCCCCTAAATACGAAAAAATTGTTTTTCGCCAATGGTCTGTATGGGTGTGTATGTTGGAAAATTGTACTTAAATTTATGATTCTATAAAATTCGTTTTGTAATTAAATAGTACTTATTTTCAAATATTGATATATGATTTGTTAAATAAATAAAAAGAAATAAAAACATATGTATATTACTAGAAAATGGAGAATTACCGTTTTTGAATGGTAATAAACCTTCTATTTTACAAATTAAGTTTGCTGTATTTTTTTCTTCATTTTTAAGAGCCTAGAAAATCATCGGTAATTTAATCCCCACTTTAAATTAACTGGACAGCGTATGTGTGTTTTAACAAAATATCTCAAAAACGAAAAGTCGTAGGAAGCTCAAACTTGGTGTGCCATCTGGCACGACCCATCAGGCAGGCACGAAGATTTCGCGCAAAATCTATAAACTGGAAGTGCGATTTTACTGAACAGTTATCCAGTTTTTCCCAATTTTCTCAAAAACGGTTCCAACGATTTGCTTTTTAACATCGCATACTAGTTACACACGTTTGTAGATACACAAATCACTATCGCGTGTTAGTTACACACATACCGTTTGTAGATACACACATCACTACCGCGTGTTAGTTACACACATACCGTTTGTAGATACACACATCACTATCGCGTGTTAGTTACACACATACCGTTTGTAGATACACACATCACTATCGCGTGTTAGTTACACACATACCGTTTGTAGATACACACATCACTACCGCGTGTTAGTTACACACATACCGTTTGTAGATACACACATCACTATCGCGTGT